>CAUYQG010135692.1:0-30248 GCA_963574415.1 Tarsius wallacei
GGGGTGGGGGGAAGAAAGGCTAAGAAGAAGAAAGATACCAAGGAAAGTGACACTTGAGGCTGGGCCCAAATGTGGAAGACCCTGAATGCTGCACCAGAGGTGTGACCCTTCTTCAGTAGGTGACAGATTTCTGAGCAAGGAATGGCAAAATTCAGGGGCTGTGTGCAGGAGAGTGGAGAAACTAAAGATAGCAACAGTGATTCGGAAGTTATGGCGATAGTCTAGATAATGAACTATTTCTAGAACTAGGGTGGTGGCGGAGAGAATGGAAAGCCTGTGATAGCTAAGTGATCTATAAGTATGTCTGATTGACAGAGAAGTGGAATAATCTCCCTCCATTACTCAGAGCCACTCTAAACCTAGTAAGTATCGTCGTTGTCATATGAGAACACAAAGTACTTACGGAGGTATAATTTAACTCTCAGAGTGGCCAAGGAAGGGGGTCTTTAGGCTTTACATAACACTATATCCATCTCAAAAGCATACCTTTCCATCAGAAGAGAAAAAAAGTGACATCTGTGTCCTAACCTATCCTCATTAGGAACTACCTACTGAGAAAACTGCTCATATAAGAGGAGAAAAAGGGTCAAATTAGAAAGTTATCACTTATAAATTTCAGACTGCATTCATGTGGAATAATTTATGCTTTGCCAAGCCCTTTCCTTCTTATTTTCTCATTTTCCCTAAAGTAGTCCTTGAAGTATGAAAGGTAAGAATGACTGGCCCCATTTAATAGATGAGAGTTCATATTTGCCCATAGGTACGCGAGTTACAAGGACTGGCATCACCCAACTCCCTTTATAGGACTCCTACCATTGCATCTTGAAATCCTATTGCTATGTGGTCAGTTAAAGGAAAGTGGTCTGAACTTTATAGGACTTAAAATAGACACTGCTTGGATAAGATATGGGTGCTGTGGAAACCCAGCCAGAGATGCAGATAAAGGCTGCCCGGAAAATGTCTTCCACCAGATGAAACACTATCCAGAGCCCAGCTGGGAATTCCATTGCAGCTTTGGGTTTAGGAACTGTTTATTTTTATGTCTTGGCTCAAACCTTTCATTTCTGTCCTTGTCTCTTTTTGCCTTCTCTCTCTCTCTCTCTCTTTCTGATGGTTGTAGTTCTACTCTAAACATACACGTCTATCCAACTAATACCACCATCCAAAAATAAATCTCACCACCAGAACAAGCTTAGCCTCCTGCAGTTGACACAATTTAAACTGATATGAAAAGAACATATAATCGGCCTTTGATTCATTTACCCTGCATATTAAAGACCCAGAAATAAAATAACCACAGTTCATGGAAAAAAATTAATGCAAAATGAGAGGCTCTTTCAAGTGGCATTTTCAAGTTTTTGTGGTGGGCTTATGTAATCAGACATAATTGTCTGCATATGTTTGGTTACACTATTTCAGAAATTATTCCCAGCCCATCAGATGATGTCAGGGGGGTCAGTGTTGACCCCCCCCCAAGAGTCTGCTGCTGTCATCTGTGCTACCCAATTAGGAAAGAAAGATGCCAAATAGCAGAAGTTTCAGCCCCACTTCCTGCCCAATCACGTGAACTTTCTTCAGTCCCCTTTTTGAGTATGTCCATATTCTTATCTCTATACTCCTCTACTTTCCTCATATTCCTCTCTTCCACTTATGCACAGAGCAAGCCTTCTCTGGAAAAATTTCTCTTCCATTTAAAAAAGATTCAGAAGATACAAATGCATGTGTGCTTAAACCTGCACACACAGACAGACCAAAGCACCTTCATTCATTTGGTATCCATTTTGAGAATACACTTTTCCATGATGGTTTCTTGCATTTTTTTTTAAAGCAGACTGCCCAGCAAGTCGATCATTAATACAGTAGTAATAATTAGTGTTGTTAACATAAACACAAGAGGGGAAGAGTCCCTCTGCTCTAAAAATCCTTCCTAGAAAGTGACATGCTGGCCTAGAGTATATTTAACAGGGTTAACTTTGACTTCCCTATTTCCCTTCCAGAGAAGAACTCGACAAATATTATATACATTCAATGAGGATTCTGCCTGAAGAAGGTAAAAAATAAAGAATCCCTAGTATAAGTGACATTAAAAGGCACCAAGACAATTCCAGTTAATCTGGAGCTTAACTCCCTCCTACAACATCCTTACCAAGTAGCCAGTCAAATCATGTTTTAACTGTCCAATGATGGGGAATTCCTGATGGCTAAAGGCAGTCAGTTTCTTTGTTGGAGGCATATGATGGTGAGAAAGGCCCATCAAGTGTGAAAGCGAAATCTGTTTCTCTGAATCCTCTACTCAGTGGCCTTATCCTACTCCTTCAGCTCATTCATGATGAATCCAGTCTCTCTCAGATGATGGCATGTCTAAAACTATCATATATCATCAGAATCTTCTCCTTTCTGAAGTTAGAACTCCTAATAATTTCAGCGATTCCTCATCTGATCTTGGGAATAGTTGGTATTCTCTTGATTCTTCACCCACTTGGCCAGAATCACGTATGACTTGATCAATGTAGAGATGAAGGGGTCATCACCTCCTTCATTGCAGACATTATACCTCCATTAGTAAAGACTAAGATTATATTACACGCCTACTTTTCCTTCCTTCCATCCCTAATTTCCTTTCATTATAACAACAGAAACAAACAATAAAAAATGATCACCACCAACCAACCATCGCTTTCTTCACTACTTCAGGGCCAACAGATCTACAGGAGTTTCTTGTGACCTCTAAAAGCCCAGGAATCACCCCGATCTAAAAAACAGCCTTCTTTTCCAGGCTGCCCTCTTGTCCCAGCTTGCTGTCACCGCTGCTGAGATAGCGGACGATTGATCTGAGAAATCAAGTTGGATTGCTGTCCCAAATCTACACTCGGTTCTCCTTGTGTCTGTCTGATCGATTTCACTCTGTGCGACATAGCTTGTCGCTATGAATTTTCATGCTAGTCAGGAGCCGCCAGCGTACCCAAGAACAAGTAGAAGATGGTCTGTGCCCCTCCTTGTCCTTTCAAGATACCCAGGCGCTGTATTAATTTTTTTTTAATCGCCCATAGACAGATTGGGTAAAGATAGGTTTTTTGTTTTTGTTTTTGTTTTTCATACCACAGACCTGGATGCAATGGATTTTGGCTACTGGTTTTCTTCCCTAGGTTCCCAGGCCCCAGTTTGTGGTGACATTTCCTACTGCTGTTGTACTAGGTGTCACCTGTTTAGCAGCTCCTCTAGCTGAACGCATGTGGCCGCAGGTGCCATGCAAACACTGATTGCGTCTGACAGCCCTAGACGCCAGCTGCCTGCATGAAGCCTGCCCAATCACCACATTTTTTGTGGGTAAAATGCTGCCGATGGCATGACCGATACAGAAACAAGAAACTAGGTGACCGTAAAGTTAAGACAAGTCCTACTAAGTGGCATTCTGGGCCCTATGGCTTTGAAATAATTGGTAGTGAAAGAATAAAAACAAAGGGTAGGGGGAGTTTTGTTTTCTTACACTGATGCCCTGCGGACTGTACATCTGACTGGCTGCGAGTCCGTCACTGTATCCTCCTGTCTGGCTGATAACATGGCGAAGGGTATCCACCTAAACAGACGAACAACAACAGAGAGGAAATTAGAGACATGCAGGGAAAGGAAGGCACATCATCATCAAACAGGCCGCCATCGGGGCGTGTCATATTAATGCAATCATATTGAAGACAGTCTTCCTGGGAAAGCATCCATTAGGAGGTGGCTAGACCTCCACGATAGGTCAAATCCATGATCAGCTTTGAGTTCAGTAGCAAGGTAGTTAAATGGTAAACAAAAACTGGGATTCCTGACATTGAAGTGAATGCACCAATGCTGCATGAGAGGTAGGGGGTTGGGATGACAGAGGGTCCTGGCATAGAGAGAGTGAAGGAATGGTCACTTCTGTTTTTCTTTTCTATAGATCTTCCTAGATAGCTTCTCCTTTGCTGGGTATCTTATAAAAGTGAAGGTTCTCTTGAGAAGAGGTTTGGGTAGCCATCTCACAGAGAAAGCAGTATGTGACTAAGAACCTGTTGTTTTGAGAACTTCAATGATGGTCAGCTTAGTCACTTGACCCAAGTCTGACCACCTCACCTCAAACTTGCTTCAGCAATGTTTCCTGAGCCAGGGGCTGCATCACTGACCAGTTGGTCCACTCCAGGTATGTAAGACTTCTTGTCCCACATGCGGGGTGGGAAATAGGATTGACATGGCTCAGAACTTCCCTAGTCATCCTAACCCAGAGCACACTGCTTTACCCTCTCACGTCACATTTCACCCTGAGATGGTAGTATGGCCTCCTGATGTACTGTGAAGGCAAGCTGCTGACTACAGGGCCCTGAGCTTTGACACTACATGATTTGATTTTTGCTTTACACTCATCACCAGAATCCCAAGTCCTTGACTTCATGGCTGACTAAGAAGATGAGTTCAGTCAACCTGGCTGGGTGTTTTTAAAGTTTCATATGAAAACATGACATCGTAATGCATTTGCCTATTCATTAATTACCTCTTTATATGGCAAATATTCAGCGTGGGAAACCAACAAACGAGAGGGAAACCTGGAAGTGGAGACAATGGCCTTAGCTCCTCCGCCCTTTCCCTTTGGTGAATGAAGAATATGCCGGATACACTTGCCTGCCATGCCTGGGTCACCTCTCCCTGTGCTCACTGCTCCTTTCCTGCCTTCCTGGTGTGACTGACAAGCCAGAGCCAAATGCATTCACAAAGTGTGGACGAGATTCCCCATGACAATGGTTGTCTTTGTTTTGTTTTGATTTGGTTGTTGGTAAGGTTTTGGTTCTGATCTCTTTTCTCTCTCTCTAATCTCTCTCTTTCTCTGGACAGAAGCAGGAAGTGCCAATACGACTGAGGGCTCTTGGACTCTAATGCATTCACCTGGCGGCATATTGGCTGGGTCCCTACCTGTGATTGCACGTTGGCTCCAACCTGGGCCCCTTGGTAAGAATCCCCATTGAGTGACTGCACGCTCATGAACAAATCTCCAGAGTTTGACATGTTAAAAGAACTGGAAGAACCTGGAAAGGAAAGAGTGAGGCACCTGAATCACAGAAAGGAAAAGGCTCAACCCCCGCATCTAAACAGCCAAGAGGAAGAATGACATGCAAAGCAACCCCCCAAATAAAAACTAAAATAAAAAATAACATCCACAGAGTCTGGTTAGTAGCATGAAGAACAAAGCAAGCGGTAAAGGGTGCATATTGTTTATGGGATGTGAGATCACACCTTCCTACAAGTCACCAACAGGATGCTTCCCTTTAGCGACTTCAAGCTGAGAAAGGGAACATTTATTCCTCTCAATTGAGTCCATTTGGATTGCAGTCTCCAGACCTAGGATCTCTCTTCTATGCCTCTAGAATTCTAGGGCTGGCCAGAGGACCACATGATAGAGACTGTGGGCCAATCAGTGGCATTTCTGCCACCATGATGGAGCACATAAGCTATCCAGCTAGATTCTAAACATGATATTGCAAAACCTGTCTACTTTCCCACAACCTGGGAGCGAGTGTGGCACCTAGGAGGAAGCGCAGGAGGCAACGTCACACACTAGGGCTGGCTCTAGGATATGGGTCTACTGATATTCTTAATTTCCAGAAAGAAGGTGAAGGTCCTCGCTGGGTGGCAAATAGCCCAGGAAACCTTGATGACTGCAAGAGTATTGTAGGAGTGGTCTGCTCTTCCCTGCCACCTGATAGCATAGAAGAAGACAAGCAAAATAAATGGACCAGGAATTCGCAAACATGCATAAAATATGAAGTGCTGTTAATAATAATAATAACCACAACAATAATAGTAATAATAATAATAAAGTGGGCCTCAAGAGATAGAGGCATCATCCAGAGAGTCAGCCCTTAGGCCCATCCTGGCACCACCCAGGTTTCCCTGGTTTCACTGTGGTTAAACCTAGCCAACCCTCAACCTAAACATAAGAGCTTGCAAAAGCTTAATATTATTTTGAAGTCATCGTGCAGCTCAGCGCATTAAGAAAGAAAGCTCAACGTGCAAGGTTTGGTTAAAACATGACGTTAGCCTGGAAAAGGAGAGATCTTAGGGACCCAGGTCAGTTGCACTTTATTATCTACAACCCTATATTGCTCCAATTGTGCTCTTGCCCTCATATTCTGAGACAGCCATCATCAGTGTGGAATCGCCCAACAGTGATTCATGCCTCAGCTCTGACACTGTTCTTTTCTCCCAAGGTAGGTATCTGAGTTCTCCTAAAGGGCTTTCCTGCCTCACGTGAAGCTAAGTAGAAGAGAAGGCTTTTTGTCCTCCCCATAAAATGACCACCTAACAAGTGATGAATTCTAAATTCTTACATGATGCTCTATCATCTACCATCCCTCCCTCTCTCTCTCTCTCTCTCTCTCTCTCTCTATCATCTATCTATCAATCACCCATTGGATCTATCTATACTATCCACAGTATCTTCATACTTCAAAGGCAAGAGCCATTTAGAGGAATCATATAATTTATAAACTTGGGGATAACACCACATTAAAAAAAACAACAAAAAACTCCATTTTTCTTTGTTCTGTGTGGTGTTCATCCAAATGCACAACAAACAAAAACCTAGCTATTTTGCTACATCAACTGATCCTCCACCTAACTCTCTTCTTATTCCCTCTTTTACACGAAAAAGGAAATCTTCCTCCAAGTACTAGAGGAGGACTCAGGCATCAACCAAAGGACTGTGCCATCTTCATAGCTCTGCAACATGTCTCACCTGACCTACATTTCTCTGTTTAGCTTATCTGAAGGGAATTGGAAGAGCTGGGTCATAGCAGAACAGGCATAAGATCTGACCAGGTGTGATTCACACCCAGTCAATGGGATGAAGCCTTCTATCAATGTGGGACACATCTTTGAAAATGTCTTCCTGAACGTATGGATGAAGCAATTTGTAACACAGATCACATTCTCCTATGCAGATATATAAAACCCAGGCCTCTATACACTAGTTACATCTCCCTCAAATCTTTTTTGTAACCACAGAGAAATAGCCTAAATAGTAAAAGCAATTTTGCAATAAGTGTTACATGTTCACATTTAGACATCATCAGAACCAAGAAAAGTCAGTTCCAGGAATCCAAATTATAATTGTTTATATGAAGGGGAACCCAATAAAACTGGAATTATTTTGGGGGGAGCAAGCCCCTTGTCATAGAGACTTCCCCTGCTAGGAAAGTGTTCTAGGAACCCATTGGCATCAGTGTACCAGTTAGTGTTGTTGTGAGAGGCTGTGTTCAGCTTCAGTGAATTTTGGGAGGGAGATTCTTTCAATGCGTTTGCCCATTTCATGATTGATTATTTACAAGTACACCAGCTCACACTGTGCTAAGTGATCAGCAATTTTTGACCCAAAATGGCATGACTCCCATGCCCACCCTCCCTATTGACCCAATCTTATCCTGAGCAATTTTTTTTGTTTTCCTGGAGGAAAAAAGTCCTCAAAGGGAAACATTTTGCCAGTGTGGAAGAGATGAAACAAAAAATGGCAGAGGCACTAAAAGGCATCAAAATTGACGAATTCGAAAATTGTTTGAGCGGGAGAAAAAGCATCTCAATAGGTGTATTGCATCAAACAAAGAGTACATTGAAGGTAACTGAAGTTTAAACATGTAAGAATAAATACACCATTTTTATAAATAAATTGTTTTTTGGGGTCCTCCACGTATGTCATCTGGCTTTTTTTTCCCCCCCGAGTATTCAGTTTGAAGTCCAGATATTTTACTTCACTCCCAATCAAATATCATGTTATAAACATGCACGCTATATGCCTGGCTGATGGTTTTTTGGAAATTAACACACAAACTTAGAAATGGAAGAAACTCCCAAAGGGTTACAAGATGCCAGTAACATGGCATCCACGGACCATGAAGGCATGGAATGTGCCATTTACAAGACACACAGTGCAATTGACACAGATGATTTAAAAAATATATGTACATAGATAAATTGTAAATATGTCTGGCTGCCTAATGTACACAGAGATAAATATGCGCATATAAATGTACTTCATGTACAAGTGCATTTGTATCAGAGCAGTAATTGCAGAAACAATCCCTTGTGCTCTTGACTGCGCTATTTCAGCATTTTATTGTCTCTGTACACCCATGTATAACACTATATGGTTTCTGACTCTCTGATAAGTATCTAGAAGCAGTGATTGTGCTGAGGGAAGAGACCAGGTATCACTAACACACAATGAAGCAGACAGACATCCACAACAAAATCTAAACTATGAGTGAAGGACATGTTCTTTACCCAGCACCATGGAAAGAACTTAACATGGAACAATGACTTCCTCAGAAGTATATGGTCCATAGACAAACAGTGAATGGACTCTCTTGGAGGTGCTGCGGCATTCTCAAAGAGCTAAAACAGGATTATTTGGATTGCTGGGAAGGTCCTTCAGAAGTAATCAGCAATTGGCAGGAAGCACATTTTAAGATAAGCTTGTCAGCTAAAAGGTTATGGAAAGGAGGCAAGAAGCTCATTTAAATTGCCACCCAGACTTTTGTGGCATGTACAGTGCTAAGTTTGTGATCAACTAGACAGAGAAGAAATAATGGGTGACTTATGATTCTAGTGCATTTGCATAGTCAAACATCATGATGTGGTAATGTGTTAACATCTATTTTCATAACACAATTTCCTGAAAATTGCATTTCTACTCTAAAGACTCTTGAGGAGACTTAAATTTGTTCAAGAAAACAAAAAGAAAAAAATCAATAACTTTATAACCCAAAAGACAAAACAATGATAAACTCTAAACCTAGAGCAGAGTTTTTCAACCTTAGTAATGTTGACATTTGGGGTTGAATAAATCATCTTTGTTGCGGGGGAATGTCTTACGCATTGTAGGATGGTCACCCACATCCCTGGCTTCTATTCAATAGAAGCACCCTCCTTCCAAAATTGTGACAACCAAAAATGTCCCCAGATATTGTCAAATGTCCCCATGGGGTGCAAATTCACCCCTAGTTGAGAACTAGTGACCTAGATCAAGAATGAATTTACTTTTTCCTCTTAAGGAACTCAAAGCATTGAAAAGTATTAGCTCAGTATTTCTCACAGCATTTTATGAAGTAAATTGCCCCAATTTCTGTAGTTCAGAAATCAAGGCTTCAGATACGGTATGTGGTCAGCCTGATTAGCTTCGACTCTCATTCCATTTGGTGGCTCAAAGGCTCGACCTCCTCTTTTGAACGTAAGCTTAATTATGTCTCAGGCTTGCATCTCCATTTTCCCTTCTGAATTCCAAAATTCACTTTTCCTTTCTTCTTGGGACAAAGCAAAAGAGTAAAAGGTTTTCTGGTTCAACAAAACCCTTCAATGGGTGTGCATGTCAAGGTTCCAGAGCTCTGATTCCAGGAGAAAATGTTTTCATTTTCCACTTAAAAATAAAGAGGAGAAACATAGAAAGAAAGAAGATGAGAGAAAACATCAATAGGATAATTTTTTTCCCTGGATTTAAAAAAACAAAATTCTAAGAGTTGCTGTAGATTTGCTAAAATATCAGTCAACCTCTCTGGATGAATTCACTCCTCCCTAATAGTGTATACTATAGAAAAACTTCCCGGGCAACCCCTTCGGGCCCCCTCCCACTGTGGGAGCTTTTCTGTCCTCAATAAATCCTGCTTCCCCCACCCCACCCCCCCCAAAAAAAGAAAGAAAAGAAAAAAGAAAGAAAAAGAGAAACTTCTCGCAGAAAACGACGGTTCAGGGTCTTGATATGATAAACTTCCACCAATCCACAAAATGCCAAACCTTCTATTAGCAGCGTCATAAGATTATATGCTAAGGATTTGCCATTAACTAAAACAGGACAAGAGGAAGAAATTTTATAGCTAAATTTGCTCTTGTCCTTGACACATACAGCAAAGCAAAAGAATTCAAATCTGGGGGTCCTGAACCTCAATAACCCTGTGACCTCTTAGCTAGTCACAGAACCTGATAAAATATCAATGCTGACGCTAGGCCACGTTAAACATCTATAACACACAAGTTAATTTCTTGGATTCTTCTTGGATTGTTAAAATGTTCTTCAGAAGATTGTCCAAACTTTTAGGATGGGCCCCATTTTTCTGAGGTTTTATTCTTGCTTCTACAATCTAATCAAAATAGAAAATTGAGACTGCATCATTCTAGGTCACTCAGAAGAATTATGAATACAGGGCTTTAACTATTGTTTCAACTGGTCCTCATTTTTACTTTCTTTTTTCAAAACTTAGTTCCTTTTTGCTTCATCCATTTTGCCCAGCTCTGCTGATGTAAACCATAAAGCATGCTGAATGTCTCTGAATGTTTGCTGGCCCCCAGGGTCTGGAATGATTTTTATAACATGCTTAAGGGAACAGGGGACAAGGTAGCTATCAACAAATATGAATACTTAGAAGTGGCCTAAGTAAAGATACTGAAGCGCTGCTCTCCATACAGAAGCCTCTAGAGGGAGGAAGATTTACTTGCAAAGTATCTTCCTTGCAGTAGAAACGAGTATGTATATTTAGTAAAGCTCTGGGGGAAAACAAAACAAAACAAAACAAAAAAAACTTCTGCTTCAATATTGAGGATATAAAAAATTCCCGGGTTCCTAAACTCTAGACTCCAAACTCTGCCAAAATATACTTTCATATAGTAATCTCTTATTTAAAATTTGTTATTTCAATTATCATTTATCCTTTGAGAATATTGAAGTCAGCGCACAACATAATAAATACCCTGTGAAAACTTTGAACATTTTAAAGTTTTCACTTTGTGTAAGTAGTTTGATTAAGAGCAGAAGAAAATATAGGAAAGCCCACTTATAACGTCTTCTGTTAAAACATTTATCATTTATAATTCCATGCTATTGCTATGTACAATACAATTTTGTCTCTACTTTAGAGAAAGCACTACAAAGGGGTTCCTCCACATATTATTTCCAATAACTTAGGCACAACTGGAAGGCTTAGCTCAAATTTTCCATAATAATTTACTTTGTGCTCAGAATAGTCATGTGAAGTTTAAGCCACCAGAAAACTTATTTAGAAAACTGTAATCATTGACTGACATTCCATGAGAGCCAACGTAATTCTTAAACACAGAGTAGGGGGTTAAAATGCTTACTTTTCTCTTTTTAAGCGCTTTAGGAGAGAATAAATAGATTTAGTAATGAAGAGAGTCCACAGGGTCCTTCTAAGAACTAGTCATAAATCATGTTAAGCCATCTGCGATGCAGATATATCAGGGACAGGAAAAAGTCATTTTGATATCTGTTTTGCATTATGATAACCTTTGCAGGAGTGTTGAGTGCATTTTTGCTAATGCTGACAGAATTGTACTTCTTCCAAAGAAACAAGTGAAAATGTCTGCCTAGCAGTACAATTCAGCTTGAATTGTTGGGTCTGAAATGCTTATTAACTGACCAGATGGAGGAGAGGGAAATTCTGTGGTTATTGAGCCTGTTAGCCTTGATCCTTTGTCAATCACACCATGATGGGGGAGAAAGAAGACAAAAAAACTTCAAAAAGCAAATATGCTCCTCATCATAAATCTATAGTGCTGGGAAAAGTAAAACTGGCTTGAATTCTACATTGCCTTACCATATCCATGCTTAAAAAACCCAAGTCACTCTTCATTCATGGTTCCACTTAAATCCACGAAGGCCATGATAGTATAGACCAGAGACTTGAAGAACCTTATGATAACAAATTAATGCATCCAGAAGCTCATGGAAGATGTCAGTGTGTGGAGCTCTACATCTCCAATGACAAGCCACCACAAGAGAACTTATTTCAATGGACAAACAAGCTTTAGGGTCAAAGGTACCACAAACTCTAAAAGTGTTAGAAATTAGATTTGAAATCATACTGTAACCAAACATATTTAAATATGTAACCCTTTAAAGTTGGAGCCATCAGTTTTCTTAGATGTGCACCCCAGTCAAAATCAACGCAGCTGGTTCATTATGGGGAAGTATTATAATTTGATACCAAACTTATTTAATGAGAAAATATTTGTTTTTTCTTTATCAAAAAGTACCAACATGCCTTCCATAGCATATAAACACAAAGGTTATATATTATGCATTACTAACTATGTTTTTTACATGTGGAAATTCAAAATTGATGGCATGAGACACACTCAAAATATATTATTTTAGCCTAAAGTCTGAAATTAGTGAAATAGTACATATTCACTAAAATAAAACCTAGAACATAGCATGACTGATACTTATAACAGGAACATTAGAATCTGAATAATTTAATGACTGGCCATTTCCACTGCAGTTTACATAAAAAGCCCAACAAAATAAAACAATAGAGGGTAGCAATTATAAACAATATATAAAAATAACTGTAGCCTGGCTTTGCCTGCCAAAACATTCTAATGATATTTGCCATAAGAGTAAATATTCCTGCATAGAATGCATATGAATAGGTGGCCCAGGCATTATGTAGTAGGAACAGCAAAATATCCAAAGGTAAAACCTTTATATGAAACAGACAAATGACAGAATCCTAACAGACTATCTCTAAGTTCTAAGTCTAACTTAGTTAAAGAAGAATTTAGGTCTCATCAAAACTAACCAATTTACTTCTGTCTCAGCTTAAATAGACAAATTAATGAAAACCTTTAGACAACCTCATCTTGTAAACAGTATAATGCATTGCTCTTTGGAAATGACAGGAGAAACCCAAAGTGGCATCAACAACCAAAAGGATAATTAAATACATAAATCAACCAATCAGAAGCCTAAAGAATTAAAATAAAATCCCAATGTAGGAAAAGCAAGTATAAAAATGGAGAACAGTCTTCCCAAATCAAAGGAAAAAACTAACCAGCTGAGTTGGGAGTTGAGGGTGAGTTAGCTTGGCTTCCATGGGCTGACACATTGGTAGCAGTGACAGCTGTTTTGGCAGCATAAATATTGGCTTCCTCTTGAAATTTACCTATGTTCTTCTTGTACCGGATTCGCTTATTTCCAAACCAGTTTGATACCTAGAGCAGTTTAAGAGAAGGTGAGAAAGTTAACATTTCATCCTTTAGAAACACTACAAAAGAAAAAATAAGAGCTAATCAGAGGATGGAGAGACAGGTGCATTGGTCTTATCTAGTTTAGAACTTGGCAATATCAATAAAAAAATCTGAAGTAAGAGTTTCAAGCAGAGCAACTACATAAAATGAGATTCTCTTGCGTAATATAACTAAAATTTAGCAAAACCACTGATAAACATTTTCCTATAGAGGAGTTGCTCATTTAAGCTAGGACCCTTTTAATTTAGAGCAAGCATTTTAAATCTGCTTACTTCTTCAGTTATGACACTAAAGTATACCTAACATTTCTGGAGAAATGCCTCTTTAGCATTTGTCAATGCTAAAGCTGGCTTTGTGTAATTAAAATGCACAGACGTTGAAACATCCATAGAAAATCTATATCAACATATGGGTGCTTTCAATTTCAAATTTTCAGGAGTTAAATAACCTTAATAAGGAATTAGATTCTTAACTGCATTTTACTATGGACCTTATGATCAATATAATTCAGTCCAATAGCTTTCACTGAGTATTTTGTGTAAAGCTTAATATTATCTACATATGGAAAAACTGAAACATACAATTGATTATTCCTCTGAATTCCAGTCTTTACATGTTAAAGCCAGTAAACACAATAAACCTAATTTACTCGTTTGTTCATTCATTTCCATCATGTGGTTCACAGCAGCTGTCTTGGCTTGATTTGGCCTCTGCTCCCTTTATACCAAGACCTCTGCCAGACACAAGTGGAGACACAGCTAAATTTGAGTTTTACCCCCATAATTCTGCCTTGGGGAGGAAAGTTTTATATTCCATATTCTATTCCAGATGTAATTCTGAACTAAAATGTTGTGGTTTTTATATAATTACAAAACAAATTATAAATTTGGTGAGAGAAGGGGGAGTGGATCACATATGTACCACAGCTTACATATAATTCATATTTAATTCCCAACAATGGCATATAAAGAACATTCTTGCAAAACTATACTTATTTTTTAAATGTGTTAACAAAGTCAAGACATCTCATAAGTCTAGCCTTCAAAGTCCTATGCAGCTTACATTGTAGCAGAAATGTCAAGCCTTTGTTATAAAAATCAAACTGTACCATTGCAGTATTAGTAAACAAAAAAGAAAAAATCAATAAGAAATGCTTTATTTATTGTAACTGCTTGTGTATAAAACAAAAGAGTTAATA
Source organism: Tarsius wallacei (assembly GCA_963574415.1). NCBI lineage: Eukaryota > Metazoa > Chordata > Mammalia > Primates > Tarsiidae > Tarsius > Tarsius wallacei. The sequence goes on from CAUYQG010135692.1 coordinate 14,246, forward strand.
GGAGAAAGAAGAGCAGCACTTCTGGGTACATTTTAAGATCACTATATATCTGATTTCACTTTAAAATTCATGTTTTCTTTGATATAACTTTCATTATTCATATGCATCATTCACAATTATGGTTGTGATTTATAAGTGAATAGGGAGGCCGGGTACCGTGTCTCATGCCCATAATTTCAACACTTTGGGAGGCTGAGGCGAGAGGACTGCTTGAGTCCAGGAGTTCAAGACCAGCCTAAGCAACATAGCAAGACCTCATCTCTACAAAAAATCAAAAAATTAGCCAGGTGTGGAGGCAGGAGCTTGCAGTTCAATCTACTTGGGAGGCTGAGTGGAAGGATTGCCTGAGCTCAGGAGGTCGCAGCTGCAGTGAGCCATGATTGTGCCCCTGCACTCTAGCCTGGGTGACAGAGTGAGATCCTGACTAAAAAATACATACATACATAAACAAATAAACAAGCAGATTAGAGAGAGAGGGAAACAGGTAAAGAGATTTTTCTCAGGTAACTGCATGGCCTGGAAGAAAGAGGAAAAATATGGATGTAGTATGGGAGGGCTTTTGAGAAGAAAGGAAATATCTGAGGTCCAATTAAATCAGACATATGTAAAAAAAAGTGAGACAAAAGAGGGTGAAGAGGGAAGATGCCGTGGCAATGATTCCCTTCTAAATGGGAAGACCTAGGAAGATGCTAGGTCCCTTCAAGCATTTCCTGAATTGTGCACTAGGCAATATCATATGCCCTGGACAATGTATACAGTCACCGTTGCCATTTATTAGCTAATTAGTCAATATTCATGGACTAGGGGCCTAATATGTGTTAGTCCCTAAGGATGTGTACATAACAGACAGAGTATGTGACATAAAATACACAAAGAACAGGTTTTATAAGAAGAGTATGATTCATATTTTGAGCGTGCTAATTTTATTTCATATTTCAATAAAGTTTATTTGCGCATTGCTTGTTTTCTTGTGAATTTTGACTCAAGTTACTTTATATATACATGCATTTAGATTCAAGAGTACCTGTGCAGGTTTGTTACATAGTTCTATGGCATGTTGGTAGGGTTTGGGCTTCTATTGAGCCCATCACCCAGGTGGTAGCCTTGGCACCCAATGGGTGATTTTTCAACTCTTACCCTCTTCCTTCCCTCCCTCCTTTAAGAGCCCGCAATATTTGTTGTTCACATCCTTATGCATGTTATTTTGAAGAACATATGGGCAGAGCCATGGCGAAGTCCCACCTGGATATATGAATGGAAGTATATTTGTAGCCATGAACACGGAAGGGTGCTCAGATAAAGTGTGTAGAACAGTGCTTCCCAAAGTAGAAAGAAAGAAAGAAAAAGAAAGAAAGAAAGAAAGAAAAAGGAAGGAAGGAAGAAAGAAAAAAAGGAAGAAAGAAAACCGTTCACGGACAGCTTGTTAAAACAGATTTCTAGACACTACCATCGAAGATTTTGATTCGGCCTTGGGGTGAAAGAACGTGTCCAAGGAGAGGTGCTGCCACAAGATCCTCTAGCAAGCTCCCAGGTGATGGATGCTACCTTCTGCAGATCATATTTCAAGTAACACTAGTAAAGAAGGACTCTTTAGGTGGATTTCAGATGGATTTTGGTATATGAGTATTTTTGTTTTGAGTCATGGGAAGAATCAATAGCTTTTAGTAAATTTCAAAAGAATTTATGACTTAAAAAATGGTTAAGAACCACTGCATAGGCATGAAGAAGGAACCACAATCATTTTAGGGTAGGTAGAGATAGTAGGCCTTCTTAAGAAGACTAAGCAGGTGTGATCCAGGGGGAGGGAGAAAAACCCCAGAAAAAAAATAGGGTCAAGGAAGCCAAAGTAGGAGAATTTCAAGGGGGTGGGGGGCATGATAATTAACAAAAAAAGACAAGAATGACACAGCCCAAAAGGTATCTCCTGGATCTGGGAACTAGGAGGGAGATTTAATGAATCATGGGATTCTAACCGACTATGACCAATAGATGGAGCAACTAAGATCCAGAAAGATCCTACAGTTGACTCTTGTCAAAACGTGCTCCTCACCTAATGTTCTTTCCATGACACCATACCATACTGTCTCCCACTGGAGCTTGTTTGGCAATGGTGGAAGAGCTAGATTGCTGCTGGGAGGGAAGGATGTTAGGGAGGAGGAAGATGGCATGGCCTTGGCATGGTCAGAGAAAAGGGAAAGGTGACACAGGTCAGGATTTTACCTTTTATCTGGATATAATACAGATTAGCTCCAGAAGGGTTTATTTTGCCTTTAATATGGATTTGAAATTCTGAATCCCAGACTTGAAATTCAGACAACAGAAGGAACCAATTGTACTTTAGAAGCAGAAGGTTTCATGATTAAAATTCACTAATTCATGAGTTAGTGATGTCACTCATATCTGCAACCATTCCCCAATCATGCAGCAAATATCAAAAAGCATTCCATTTGCTTGTGGACAAGGGGTCTAGATTTGGGTAAAAATAATTACAGACCTAGAAAAAACTAGGCTACTTGAGTTCATGTCACTGATGTTCCAATTTCCCAGAACTGTCAAGGCCAAAAATGACCTTCAGCTAGGTCAAAGCACTTAGGGAAGGCCTGGGTTCATATGAAAGAATGTTTCCAAGGATAGCTGCTGTTTCAAGATCATCTATAGCTTGTTGAGAGGTGCCGGCAATCCCTTCATTGTGAATAACTCTTGTGCAGTTCTATATTCTGACCAGACCTAATTCTGCTTACCTAAACACAGGCTGATGGGATCTGCACCCTGCAGGGAGTAACAGAAGCCAAGATTCGATTCAAGAAAGTACAGATGCTTAGCTTATACAAAACAGCATCTACCTTATTTGAAAAATGGAGTGTGAAGTCTTTCATTAGATGGGCTTCTCCTCCCCTCCCTGCTTTTAATGGAAATACCAGTACATTTAATTCTCTTGCATATGAAATAATTCTGAGAAAAATTTTCTCTGACAGATTTCAAAAGTATCATTATTGGTCTCAACTAGAGACTAGTTGTAGTATTTGAGGTTCAGACTGAAGAAGAAGTTTGGATGAATGCTTTGAGTGGACAAAAGTTACATACATATAAATACCACCTACTTTCTACTTCCCACTCATGTTGGAAACTCCGCATCTATAAAAATTTTATATCACGTATCTTTCCAAGTCAACAGGCACCTGTTACGGTTATTGCTCTTTGGGGGAAAGGGGTACTCAGTGACATTTTGTGCAACTATTCCAATGTAATCATAGTGACATGTTAAAATTCCTACACACCATCAGTTACAGAGTCAGCACATCAGGAGAAGACATTTAAGTTCCTTTCATTTAAAAGGCTGTGTAACAACTAGTTCCATTCATTGACTCTTTGCATTCCTGGGTTGGGCAAAAAATGGCTAAGGGATTGAATAAGTTTGAGAAAACAGCATGAGGAATGCAGATCACTTTCAAAGTACATTTAAGATACTTTACCCATTTGAAGCAAGAAAAAAGGGCTCAGTGGAAAGAACTCTATCCCTGTTTTTACACTGTACTCTATGTATTCTTCTCTTCTCTGCTGGTCCTACTCAAGTTTTGACAGATATTTAACTGGAAACTCTCTTAGACACATTAAGTGCTTCCCTTGCACTTCAAAGCTTTAGTTGACAGACCTTTCAAGGTAAGAATGTCTAGTAAAGCAAGACCTTCAAGACCCTGCCTTGTGGCTTCACCATGGCCAGGCTAGAGGTTGAGCCTTTTGAGGGGCTCCTTACCTGGGAGACTGTGATGCCACACTTCTTGGCTAATTCCTCTTTGGCTTCCTCACTGGGGTAAGGGTTGCTGAGATGGGAATAGAAATATTCATTCAGGATTTCCGTCGCTTGCTTGTTGAAATTCCGTCTCTTCCGCCTTCATAAAGAGAAAGGAAACAACAACAAAACCGTTCACACCAAATAAATATAAAAAGGGAGTGAATAGGCTCGACTTCTGAGACAAATGTGTGAGCAAAAGGTAAACTAGAGGAGATCTGCAAAAAACGGGCTGGATACCAAAGCTATCACTGAAATCATTTGTTCAATACTTCATTGTGTACCATCTGGGCACCAATGAGAAGAATGGTAACAGATATTTTTACCGAGTGGTAAAGAGCATGGCATTTTAAAATTCAAGCCATTCTGATTTTGAATCCTGGATCAATCAAATACAAGCTGCGTGGTTTTGATTGCTTCTCTAAGCCTCAACTTCTTCCACTGGAAGTGAAGAGAGTCAAACTTACCTCACAGGGTGGCAGTTAAGGGAGAAAGGAGGCCACGCACAGATAGCACTCAGCATAGTGCCTGACATGTGGCAGATGCTAGGACTTAGTGGTGACAGTGTTTCTTCTTACCAGGTTCCAGGTATTGGGCCTTACCCCTCATAGCAATCAATCCAAGTTGTTCATTTTCCACAACTAGTGAGGTCAAAAATGGTTATTCCTACTTACCGACAGAGAACTGAGTTCAAAGGTCCCACAGTTGGCATGTTACAGAGCCAGGATACTAATTCAGGTCTGCTCTACTACAAAACCCTTTCTTCTCATTCTTCTATACAAACTGGCTCCTGGCAATTACACAGAGCCTCTGTAGCCATAAGTTAAAAATAAGTTATCATTTTCTTTCTGTTCTATCCCCATGTAAATGCATGCAACATTTTTCAACGGCATCTGGGGAAGAGGGTATGGAATTGACTGAAATTAGCCCCCTGACGGCTTGACCTTCCTCAAAAGGAGAGAAGTGGCACTTCTTAAACAAGAACAGCTGCTAAATGGTAAAACAAAAGCCCACAGAAATCTTTTTCACATACAGGTTTCCAAAAGGAAAAAAGCCACTTTTTGAATAAAAGCATTTTTCTGCCTTAAAAAAAGTGCTAATTGAACTAATTTAAAGTGAGAATCACTTTATTGCTTCCTTACAGCAAAGGCCCATGGATGGTTGGTTGGCCTTCCTTGAAGTGATGGGCCTTCATCTTTAAATTAGCTCTCTTAGCACTTTTTCCTTCCTTGCTTTTATTAAAAGTGTTTCCTTATGGAAAAGATTTCCAGAACATCTCTGATTATGCCAGGATATAGGATTTCCCAATTTAGCCAACAAAAAGCACTGATGGCCTTTCTAGACAGGAAATTCAGCTAATATTGTATTTTCAGGGTCCCTCTTGGATTAATTAAGACAATAAAGTGCCTGATTTTACCAGATGAACACCATCTGTCCACAGGTATTAACCACATCTGTCCAGATTATGCCAAGCCCAAGTCACTCTCCCAAATCACGCTGAGTTTCTGGGTCACCCAGCATCAGAAATTGTACAGATTGTATTAAAAAGCCCAACAAAAAAGTAGGCATGTGGTAAAAGTTCTTGCATGATGGGAATTTGAGGAAGATAGCCAAGTGGCTAACAGTCTTCAGACTAGTTTCTAGATAACCTTTGGTTTGGCTTCTTCCCCCTTACCTAAAGAAGACTGTTATTTTAGGCCTGGGGAACTGGACCCCGAAGCCTCCCTAATTGGGAGAGCCTCCCTTCGTTCACTCGGTTGTTTGCATTAGCATTACAGTGTATTTTTTGGGACTCTTCCAATTGAGCTCAAAGGAAGTCTCCCTGGAATGAGCTGGTGGTATGCGGATGGTGCAGACAGCTGTTCCTGGCTCATCTCTTCTTGTGATGTGCAAGCTTCCCTAGGTGGTCTCATCTACTCTGATGGACTCGCTTATCACCTCTTTCAGTAGCTGTCTCAATCTGGGGCCTTGGAAATCCTAGGATTGGGACTTTTCAGAATTTCAAGAAACCTAGTGAAAATAACACCTTTCTGACAAAAAGTTTGTTTGAGCTGAGACACATGGTTTCTTTGCTTTGGCTTTAAGTGTTACCCGCTTGGTGAATTAATATTTGCGATTTCAGGCCAATCTGGAACTTCGATAGCTGGGCATCTAGGTTTTTCATTTAAGAAACGTGAAAGCTGATTCAATATTACTGAATACATACGGTGTTTTAGGGGAAAAGAAATTGAATCATAGGGTTCGTGGGAGAAATTTTTTTATGAAAGACTCGTGACAGTGAGAGGTGCAGGCCTCCCAGACATCTATTCCTATCTACCGAATATGGCGTCTCTCACACTAATACCTCTCCTACGAGCCACTACCCCATTTACCACTGCATACTCCAGGTGTGTCAAATAAACCCTGTACTTCCAAAACTTATATCACCTTTCCCCCGAATCATCTTCATCTTCTTTGGTACTAATGTTATTTAATGACACTAACATAGGCATCATTCACTGTATTCGCTAATTAGTTCATTCCCTCATTCTTTCAAATATTTGTGCACCCAGCATGTGTCAGAACATGGCGGCAATTCTCAGCTCCTCCTGCCTTCTCACTTCATCAAATGACTGGCCCCAAGGCAGGTCCTGCCAGTTCCATCCTTTCAGATCTGTCCTTTTTGTTTTATTCTTGTTGCTGCTGCTGTTTGCGAAATGAGTTTAGAGGAGCCACTGCCTGTCATGTGATCGCATGATCCAAGAGTGCTTCCCGCAGTGAGCGGGAGGCTCCCTGACTGTGCTGCCCAACTCAGTGGCCTTAGCCACATGTGGCTACTGAGCTATTGTAACTGCAGAGCTAACTTTTCAAATTTTACTTCCTTGAACTTATTGTTCTTTTAATGACTTTCAATTGAAAATCAAATAGCCACACACCAGACTGTGCAACTCTGGATCTATGTATTCCAGAAACAGCCCTCAAGCAGCCCTCCTGGAAAAAAAGCACAGCTCTGGGGACACCATCAAAAGCATAAAATGTCTTTGGAACTTCCTGTTTTAGCCTACTCCATAATATACTGCGTTTATCTTAAAACAGGAATATTTTCCTTGAAATATTTGCACTGTGTTGCCCCGTGTGGGGGGCACTAGCTTCAACGACAGCTCTTGACATGGTCTCTTCTCCAATTCGGCTCATCTTCAACAGACCCACTATAGGAATTTTTCTAAACTATAGATCTGATCATGTCTCTCATCATATAAAATTTAATAATGATTAAGTAACAAAATATGTAATAATAGTAATAATAACAACATATAACACAGTGATGATCACTCTTATGATGGTTGACTTACAGTGTGAATACTATCTGCCAGACACTGCACGATGTTTGTTTTTCGTATTATCTTATTTATTCTTGTTTACAGTAGGATTATCCCCATTTTGCAGATAATGAACTGAGTCTTTGGGAGAATAAACCACTTATCCAGGGTCGCAAAGATCATCAGGGTTGTAGCCAGAATTAGAATCTAGTGCAGTTTTATGTGGTCATTTCCCACATTCCTTCTTTAAACAGCTTCAGGGTTTCCATAGGTTTCTGCCTATTTCTTAATAGGATCAATTCAGCATCTTCACTGGTGCAGGTAAGGGTATTCAGTGGCTCTAAACCATCCCTAGGGCCTCATTTCCCCCAGCCCTACACTCATTCTGCGCAGTTTCCCCTAGCCATACCAAGTGTGTCTGCATTCCCCAAAGACTTGTCGCTTTCATGCTCCTGCGCCCCCTCATACCACCCTGCATATTTCTCTCCCACAGCATTTGCCACAAGTTTCCAGATGTCTCCCTAACTACACAGCCAACTCCTCAACAGCAGGAGATACGTCTCACTCACATTTGTAACCCTCGTGTCTAATATACAGGAAGCACTCAAGTACGTCATGTTTGTTGAAGTCGAGTGATGTTGTTTTACTTTGCTCCTATTATTCCTTCTATTTGGCCAACATCCTGATCCTCTGAGGCTCAGTATTACCTTCCCCCTACCTGGCTCGTCGCTTTTAGGGTTGGTAGACAAATGGAATTAATGTGTAACAGGCAGTGTTACATGTAGTTGTGACAGTGTCTGTTTGCCCCATGAGATTATGAGCTTGGTGAAGGCAGGACCCACATTCCATGCACTCTTTTCATCTTCGTTACTCATCTTCGTTATTCCAATGGCTAATATAGCATCTGACAGATAAACGAAGCTCAGTTAGATAAATAAATAAGTCTAAATAAAGTACCAGTGTGACCAGACCTTTCCGGTTGTCCTTGCACTTTCTTGCCAAGGTCATTCCTTTTTGGTAATTCATTTTATGTAATCCCTTCCATCGGGGCTAAGTGCAGAGGTGTACTTTTAATCACTTATTTATGTTCCTATTATTTCTAGCAAAATGATATAGGAAAGTTAAAATTCATGTCTGAAAATCATTTGGAGAGCTTATGGTTCTCTTTCTCTTTTAACTAAGAAAAAAATATTATTTACAGCCCTTACAATAAACTTACCAAGTTGTATGGCAGAATGCATGGTGCATAGCATCATGTGACAAATGCTGAATGAATGAATGGAATGCTTAAGGTAAATTTGCCTGATACAGTTAAGTCAACGTAAGGAAGAGAGAAAAGATATGACCTAAATGGGACAAATCTGGGCTCAGATTAAGAGTGTGGTAGACAGAATCCTAGGATCCCAGACCCTGGTGTATACACCTTTCCCTTGGATGGATGGGATAGTGACTACGATGGGATATTATACCTATGATGAGGTTACTAAACAATAAGGTTACTAAACTAGTCAATGAAGAGGGAGATTTGATTACAGCCTTAAGCAGAGAGTTTCTCTTGCTGGCCTTCAGGAAGAAAACAGGCAGCCAAGTTGTGAACTGCCTGCGGAGAAGGACGGCCTAGCGGAACGGAGGCCCTCAGTCTCACAATCACAAGGAAATGAACCCTGCCAACAACCAGAATAAACTTGGAAGAAGACCCAGAGCCTGAGATGAGATCACCACCTCAGTCTGCAGCTTGACTACAGCTTTGCTGGAACTTGAGCAGAGGGTCCTGCTAAGCTGTGTCCAGACCCCTGACCAACAGAAACTGTGAGATAATAAACTTGTGTTGTTTTAAGCTGCTCAATTTGTGATAATCTGCTACACAGCAATGGAACGCTAATACAATGAGTGTTCCATCACAAAGTAGCAACACTCAATTCTACATATCTCTTAGATTACAAAGACTAATCCTATTACTAAATCAAGTCCTCTTTGTATTTTATTTGTCTTCCATGAAATCTTTTTTTTTTGATCAATTGAGGCCCTTCCCATCAGAAGCATGGCTTGGAGTAGCATGTGAATATTGGCAATGCGTGTGTCTTTCTTACTAAGTTTTGCTTAGCTATCTTTCCCAGTTACAGTTAATGACGATGGAGGCACTTATATGAATTCCTGGATCAGGAAGTCCAGTAAACATTTATTTCTGAGCTGGGAAAAGCCATTTGCTCAGCCTTGGGCTGGCATTTGGGGTTATATTCTTCCACTGGTAATAAATATGTTCCCAAAGTTAAATGATAATGACAGGCTGGATGTGGTGATTCATACCTGTAATCCCAGCACTTTGGGAGGCTGAGGCAGGAGGACTGCTTGAGCCTAGGAGTTTGAGACCAGCCTGGGAAACATAGCTCATCTCTACAAAAATTGTTTTTAAAAATTAGCCAGGCATGGTGGCACATGCCCATAGTCCCAGCTACTCAGGAGGCTGAAGCAGAAGGATTATCTGAGCCCAGAGGGTGGAAGCTGCAGTAAGCCATGATTGTGCTATTGCACTCCAGTCTGGGCAACAGAGTGAGACTCCAACTCAAAAAAAACAAAAACAAAAACACAAAGGACAATAGCTTAGTTTAAGTTTTGAATCTTGGAGCGGAGGCAATAATTCAAAGGTTGTAACCAAAGCAAGAAAAAGGCCTTGTCTTAAAGTGATTGTCCTTCTGGTGCCAACTGAAACAATCTAGGCAGAAACTGGTAGAAGTGAAAAGAACTGTATACAAAGCCCGCCTGGTTTTGTGTCTTTTAAAGTCTGACCTTCAACTAGGCACACTGCGAGAAGATTTCTAACGAGACAATGATTCTGCTCCTCCCATCTCTCTGATTTCTTTCTTGAAATGAGCCCAGTCTGGACCCGGCTTTTCTTTTTTTCAGTATGTGCCAACATAAATACCAACTCCAGCATTTTAACTAGGGGAGTTACCATGGGGACGTAAGCAACACATGCAGCACGGTGGCGGCTGTGGTGCAGAGGAAGGATCTAGATAGAGGCCACCAGTCACTTGCACTTCGCACCGTGCGGAACAGGCTGCATTAAAGAAGCCAGACTGGCAGCAGGCCACAGGGCAAGGGTCCTGCTTTAGGGTGAGTCTGGCCATTCCCACTCCATCACTATACCCAACTGGGAAAAGCCATCTTCATTTTTACTTTCTCTTGGCTTATTTCTATGGGATTCTATTGGCCCAGAGACATATTTTGCTAGCTGGTATCCCCATTTTGTTTTCCTTGCAATCCAAATCACACTGAATAAAAGGGAGCTGTGCAGAAGAGGCCAGGGAGGTTTAAAGAAGTCCGGGGATTCCAAAGACCACAGTCGTGCAGAGAGAAAAAAATGCAGGTAGGAGAGTTGAAGAAAACATGATTTAAGGAGTGAACAAATTCAAGAAGAGCAGCAAATGTTTGCATCTGATTGAAAAGAGACAAAACGACAGATCGTGATATGGTACAGACCCTGACAATTCTTTCTGATGCTCTAATAACAAAAAACATAGATTAGAATTATTTTCAGGAATTGAAATATGAATGATGATATCTGAACTCACAGATGACTCATTTAAGGCAAACTGTAGATCACAAAGCAAACCCACACTCAGGAAATGTATTATACTTGTGAGATCAATTATCAAAATATTCTTCTAGAGTCAATGAAAAATATGATCATTGCAATATTATAGGCTGGATTACAGATGCTAAGAAGGTCAAAGGGATTCACATAAGTGAATAGAGTCTATAGAGTAGAGGAACCAAGAACTGACTACTCATCCTCTGTTTTTAGTTCTTGTCTCTGTTTTTTTTTTTTTCGTTTTGAGTTGGAGTCTCAGTCTGTTGCCCAGACTGGAGTGCAGTGGCCGCTCCCGGCCACTGCAGCCCCGACCTGCTGGGTTCCGGTGATCCTTCCGCCTCAGCCTTCCAAGTAGCTGGAACTACAGGCATGCGCTACCACGCCCAGCTAATTTTTGATTTATTGTAGAGATGAGGGCTCACCAAGTTGCCCAGGTGGGTCTCAAACCCGCGGGCTCAGGCAATCCACTCATCTCAGCCTCCCAAAGCACAGGATTACAGGCTGAGCCACTGAGCCCGGCTTCTTGTCTCTGTTGAAGGATCTTTCTATCCATGCCTTTTTCAACTGAATGCTTGAAAATCAAAGTAAGGGCATGAGCAGCAATGCCAGGCAGAAATCATCAAACTAGTGTGGCCCATTTCAGTCCACCTCTTATACCCTCTATGACCAAAGTACCACATCTTAATCATCTCTGTATTCCGAAAACTTAGCCCAGGGTATGGCACATGCAGTCACTTATAAATATTTGTTGAACTAAACTGAGTTGCACTCTGGCTGTCTGTAGTATGGAAAAGATCTCAACTGTACAGCAAACAAATTGACTTTTCGGAGAAAGTGTGCCACAGCAGCATACCAGTAAGAAGGCTGCCGGTTGGTAGTTGGGAGATGAACCTGTAAGAAGGTACCCAGTGCTATGAAAACAAAAAAAATCCTGCCTTTCCTCTTACTGTAGCTGAGTTCTCTTTGCTGCTCACCCAGAGTGTGTGACAGTGGTGATAAAGTTACCTTCTTCAACCACATGGCTTCCTGCGCTGTATGAAACCAATGGCCTTCCCCCTCTGGCAGCCCTCCAAGAACCTTCCTCAAGGCTACAATTTGGCCCAGCATTGAAGAGGTGCAATGAGAGCCTTGAGAGAGGGCCAGCCGTGAGCTCCGGTCCTGGATCAGTGACACCCCGGGAGGGCAGGGGCAGCCCCAAGCGCGACTCACCGTGCATCCAGAAATCGGGAACGCAGGATCATGACGGCTTCGCACGTGCTCTGCTTGAGCTGCATCTGGATGGAGCTGAACTTGCGGTGGATGATGCTGACCATCCGCTCGATCTCCTTCGGGGAGATGGGCCTGGTCCGGCTCTGCTCTCGCAGGAGATTCATCACATGGGTGGTGAACTCGTTGCAGGCCTGGAATGGCGGGACAACAAACACCAGGCCATTGAGGGCCCAAGGCCTCAACACGCACAGGGCCCTGACGTAAGGCTGGCTGGGTTTTTCCAGACACTTGTGCACATAGAGAAAGCTAGGATCATTTGTGGGATTTTGTCACATCAGAAGGATAGAATACCATGAATGACTGGAAATCTCTTTTAGTCCCTGTAGCTCCAATTTTGGGGCACTTTGGGGCATAATGTTGATTTTTGCTATGGGAAAAAAAATCGTTAATCTTTTTCTTGGAGATTCTTTCAATGCATTTGCCTGGCGTGATTTACAAGCTCACCTGCCCACATTGCTGTGAGTGTTCAGCAGTTATTGACCAAAAATGGCATGACCCATGTGACCCACCTTCCCTATTCACCCAATTTCACCCCAAAGTGACTGTTTTTGTTTCCCCAGATGAAGTAAATTCTCAAAGGCGAATGTTTTGCCAATATGGAAGAGGTGAAGGAAAAAAAATGGTAGAAGCACTAAAAGGCATCAAAATGGATGAGTTCAAATACTGTTTTGTGGAAACAGTGGAAAAAGCATCTCGATAGGTGCATTGCATCAAATGGAGAGTACTTCGAAGGTGGTTGAAGTTTAAACATGTAAGAATAAATACACAATTTTTATAAATAAATTCTGTTTTGTGAGGGGTCTCCCCTTGTATCATGAACTTTCTGCCTTGCTCATTATCTCCGATAGGGGAGAGCTTCCAATTATTCAATTTTGGAAGCAAAAATAGCCAAAGGAATTTAACTGGATTCCTTGAGTTAAAGGCTTTTGATAACTCTTCTGGGAGATTTCTCACCAATCTATTTCTATTTCTAGTTTTATTATAAGAACCCCTACTGTGCTGGCCTTCAGAAGATCCACTATGTCTATAACAAAAAAGGAATCTATCACTGGGGGCCTTACAAAACCAGCATCAGAACATGATTTAGAAAATATAGGAACTACCCCTGTAGGAATAAAACCTCCTGGGTTACAGACCAACATACCATCGGCTCTAGAGGTGAAGCTGGAGATATTTCCCTTCCTCTTTACAGTTGGGAAAATTATAGCCCAGGGAGGTGAAGGGACATTTCCAAAGGCACACAGCAAACAAGAAGAGGCAGAGGTAGGACCTGAACATTTCCCTAGTTCAGGTCAGGGTCTTTGGTCCTTTTGCAGAGCCTGAACTTGCTCCTCTAGAAACTCCTGCCCCCTCTTTTAGTGACTATTACTTAGCATCCATATCCTGGTTTCCTTAGCTGAGCCCTCAACAAAACCTCTATTCACAGATTCACTCACAGCAACACTAAAACGGTATTCGATTTGCAACAAAAAAGGCAAGACGATGCTTGGAGAGCTGAAGAACTAAGGAGTCAAATCAACAGTAGAAACATGCTCGTTATTGATAATGTTACATCGTTGTTGTTATACATGCCAATAGTGCAGTAACAGTACCAATAGTATACATCTCCTGATTATTTAGCTAAGAAATCCTTTGAGGTTGGCTGGCCAATGGCACACAGGCAGGTGCATCCACTAGGCTATGTCTAAACTGGTGGGTGGGAGCCTGAGTTTTGACCCTGCCTCTGTGAATATTTGGGCAAATCCTTTCACCACTCACCTGAGGGTGGATTAAACCATTGCCAACCCTTCAACAAAGCTAACAGCACCCATGCTCTTTTGCTGTGACCTGTGGGTCCAGTATACGCCTCACATGAATGCAGTAGAGTGGCAGAGCACAACACAGACTGCTGGGTCCAGATTGGGACATGTTTGACTGTGGGATCTTCAAAGTCACTTTACACATCTGTGCCTCGTTTGGGAAATGGGGCTGACAATCCCCACCTCATAGGGTGGAAGTTACTACATGTGCACCTGGCCCTACAAATGCATGTCAAAACGACCTCTTCGAAAAACAGGTGACACAGAAATCCAATATATTTGGGTATGTTGATAATTGGGTAAACCTCTCCAGAGATCAGTTTCCCTTTTGGTCAATATAAAGGCAGTAATAAATATTTTCTTTCCTTTTGTGTGTGTGTGGCGGGGGGGAGGGCTGGGGTCTCATTCCATCACCCAGGCTGGAGTGCAGTGGCATGACTATGGCTCACTGAGACCTCCTGGGCTCAGGCAATCCTTTTGCCTCAGCCTCCCGAGTAGCTGGGACTAAAGGCGTGTGCCACCACACCTGGCTAATTTATTGACTTTTTGTACAGATGGGGTCTCACTATGTTGCCCAGGATTATAAACATATTCTCTACCCAACTCCAGTCCCAGAAACTGTATAACAAGGGGAAGGAAATAAAAGCCAGCAACAAGTTGGCTGAAATGCTGAGGCCACAGGATGGAGAGTGGAGGGCTAGACACCTAGCAAGCATCCCAGCCATCTTTCCAGGGAAACACAACCTCCCACGGGTCTGCAGTTCCCCCACCTCGCCTGGACTCAAAGGGAGGAGGGGCTGGACAGATGGAAGGATCATCAAGTACACCAGCTCTCGGCTGGGAAGCCATGGCACTCGGCTAATAATGACATGCTCCATTACAGTGAATAAAAATACTCACAATATCTGATGTTTATGCAGAGCATTTTTTTCCGGAGCCCTTTCTGCTCTGGGATAAACAAACAGTGAAGTCGTTTCACCCATTGCTGAGGTAGAGCAGAGCAGTTGCTACTCAGCAGCTTGGGAATGGTCAACAGAGAGCAGAGAAGAGTTCAAGTCCACATTAGATGGACAGAACATAAGGATCCGGATTTTTCCAGAGCTACCCATACCTTTCCTCATATTCCCCAAGCTTTGCACCTTCAGAGGTAGCTGGGCTACTTCTGAGAGGTCAGGCATTCACAGTGTGACAATAATGGAAATATTTGGGGTTGCAACTTTTTTTTTTTTGGAGTAAAAAGTCTCATCGTTGCCTAGGCTGGAGTGCAGTGGCATGTTCACCACGCCCAGCTTATGATTTTTATACTTAATACAGGAAGATCATCATGATGGTCGTATTTGCTACAATAGTTTTAGACTTTTTTTGTGGGTTCCTGATATATTTCCAGTCTTCTTATATAAATATTTTCATTTTTGTGTACTTAATTATTTTTTCAGAGTATCTTCTCCTGCTTTTAATCTGATAAACTTTTCATTCCTACTTAGACCTGTCTTATACTATAAGTGTTTTATTCTGTGAGTTTTTCTCTCCATCAGATTTCCACAGCCCTCCACAATCTGACCTCACTGGACCTCACAAATGCATCTTTCAACACACTTCAACTCAGCACCTCAGGTCTATTTGGCCTGTTGCTTCCTTTTCACATAAACAGACCATGTCCATTTATGCCTTGGGGCGTTTGGTCCTGTGTAGATGTCCTGATGTGGCAGAAAGGGGGGTTGGTAGCAGTTAAAGGTATTTCCTTTTGAAAGCCAAGCAGCAAACTCTAAAGACCCGCCAGGCTGGTTTTGTTTGAAAAAGGCCAAATGGCTAGAGACTGATGGCGCTCATGGAAATGCAAAAGAGTAACTAATTCACAGACTTATCCAAAACCCCTCTTCTGATGTTGATGGTTTACAAGCCTGCAGTTCCTGGAAACCATTTGTTCTTTGAAAGATCTGGTTTTTCTGAACACCACCTTGTAAATTCCAAAAGAGATGTGTAATCGCTCAACATGACCCCCTCCCTTACCCAAACGAAGGTATAAGACCCCGCTTCCCCCGTTCTGCGGGGCTCAATTTGGATGCATCAGCCCCTCGGCCCGCTGGGATAGCCAGCGTCATAAAGTGCCATTTCCTATAAGAGCCTCGGAGTCATGATCTCTCTGTCTTCCCGCTACAGTCCATTCTGATTGCCTCTATCCATTCAAAGTCTTCCTTTCAGAAGGACAGATAATTATACCCCTCCCCTTGATTTCCTTAGTCGCATGAACCTC
>CAUYQG010135696.1:0-51112 GCA_963574415.1 Tarsius wallacei
TTTCCATATATTATATTGATGTTGAATTTATTATTTATTGTCTGGTTATCTGGTTAGTCTTCTTCTACTTTTTTTTGAGACAGGGTTTTACTCTCACCCAAGGGAATGCAGTGTCACAATCATAGCTTACTCTGGGCTCAATCATTCCTCCCACTTTAGCCTCCTGAGTAGCTGGGACTATAGGCATGCACCACCCTGCCTGGCTAATTTTTTTATTTTCATTTTTTGTAGAGATGGGGTTTCATCATGTTTCCCAGACTGTTCTCAAACTCCTAGGCTCAAGCAATCTTCTCACCCCAACCTCCCAACCTCAACCTCCCTGGGATTATAGGCGTGATATTCCATGCCCAGCCAGGTCCTTTTTGTGATATTAGCAGCTGTTAATGCTCTCATTTATCCATCAATTCACTAGGCATTGAAAAATGATGTTATTCTGCTGCTATCATTAACTCTTCATTTATTTATTGAAATGCTTTTTTAGAGATAAATCTTCCCTTATCTCCTGTTTGGTTATTCAGTGGTACAATTTATACAGAAAGTAAAATTAGCGTTACTTTTAAGAAATACTATAACCTAACTTTCTAGCTTTCCATTCTTATCTGCCACCATTCCCTCAGAGTGTGTGTCGTGAGTATGTATGGGCATGCATGCGCTTGTGTGTCTCCATGTGTGTGTTGTAGTTTAGTACTCCTATTGTCAATCGAACATCCCTCTATACTCTTGCTCATGGTCTACGTACCACAGTAATACTGCTCCCATTCTTCCCTATTCAACATCCAGCCTGCTCGCCCCTCAGACTCCAGCTCGAATCTCCTCTCTGCCAAACCTTCTGGTACTACAGAAACCATATTAAGCTTCCTCTTTTCTGAACATCTAATATATTTTTAAAATCTACACAATGTCAGTACATTAAATATATACAGAAACAACATAGAACAAGGTTTTTGTAAAGCAGATTTGAGTTTAAATCCCAGCTATTTAACAGTAGAACGCTCACAATCTCTTTGAGTTTTAATGTCTTTATTCCTTTAATGAGGAATGATTTTACCTCATTTGCCTATTTGTTGTGAGAATAACAGACAATCATGCACATGAAATACTTAACATAATACCTGGCGGATAGCAAGTCCTTGATAGGCCAGCACAATAATCATCTACAACCACCCTCTTTATAATACTTTGAATTTATTATAAGTATTTATATGTATAGACAACTAGACTTTCCTGAATCCTCCAAATACTCAAGTCTTTAGTGGTTGGAATCATGTAGGTCTTTCTTTGAATGTTCTGTGGTGTGGAGCTGATCATTACAGTATTTGGTTCTGTAAGAAACTACAAGATGACATAAGGCCAATTTCCATGAACCCGCCTTTCAGGTCAGAGTGGGATAGGAGTTTTCATTTCTACAGGATAAGCGGCGCTACAGAGATGCTGCCTGGTGTATTTAACTTTAGGGTTCTCAGCCTACGGAAGTTAGGGGCTAGTTGGGATTCCAGTCTCAGATGCTGTTCGTCAAGGTCTCTGTTCCTTTCATTGAGTCATAACAAAAAAAATCCCAAAGCTATTATGTATGGATCCATATATACACATAAATGATTTTTCAGTTGGCTGGGAGGATGCATACTAACTTTATGAGAGTGATCACCTCTGGTGAGAAAATGCAGGAAGAAGACATGAAGACAGGAAGAAGTAATAACACATATCACTTCTTAATCTTCTAGAATTATTGCATCAATTTTTTTGGCATCTTTGCTTTTTAGTTTTTTGAGATATAAAAAGAAGTTGAAGTCCCCTGTGATTGTTCTTCATGTCCTCTTCCTGCATCTTCTCCCCAGAGGTGATCACTCTCATAAAGTTAGTATGCATCCTCCCAGCCAGTTGAAAAATCATTTACGTGTATATATATGGATCCATACACAATAAGTGGAAATCTGTGTGTTTTTAAAAACTCACCTTTGTAAAAGCAGTTGACTGTCTGCGTTTTTCTGCAACTTGCTACTTCTGTACCTTGAATGATTAGGGAGAGCAGCGTCTGGCCAGGGTATAGTTTTGTGATGCCAGAAATAGGGGTGTGGTGGGACATGGATATTAGGGAGGTTCTATTCCTAAGAACATATGTCTACAAGGGAGAAGCCAAGACATTTTCCCTGTTTTGGAACCAGAATCTTAATGTAACAGATATCATAGAGCATTTATTTATTGCTTTTGGCCATTTTAACATCATATAAAAGGCTTTGCTTGGCTTTGTAAGTGGTATATTTAAATAGTTTGCTTTATAGCCATTTGTTCTATGTTTTCAGTTAGCATAGTTTAATATTTTTAATTTTATTTCACACACAAACCAGCAATTATAGACATATAAAAACTCATTAAGGAATTCAATTAAATTCAACAAATTTGAATTGAGAGATTTCTATGTTCTATCTAGATAATTCTCAATCTGTGGGCCTCATCATTTGAGATTATGTAACTTGCCTCTTGAAACTGACAAAATGTTATTTCCATGCCTGGGAAATATTGTCTTCTTGTTTCTCAGTGTGATTCCTCCCCAGATGTCCTCTTGGTTGATCTGCACATTCAGTTCCTCTCTGATCATTCATGGAATACATCGCTTTTACAGTTGGCATCTCCTTTAGATTTCACACTTCTAAAGAGAGTTTGATCTAGGAAATCTGTAAAATCTCCCTCTGCAGAAGTTGACCTGCTAGATTCTACCTTTCCCGTGAGAAGAAGTCCTTCTCACTACCTCAGGGAAATTAGGAAACCAACAGTAGAATTACATGGGCATATACTTCAAAAGGCAAGTAGTTTCACTTTTTATGGTTCTAAATGGAACATACTTCTGGTGCTAAAAAGAATTCTCTGTAAGGGTATGACAGAATAAGAAAGTTAATACAAAGGTACTGATCTATGAATCTTCCGTTTGGTCTTTGACATCATTTCTTTAGTGGAGACTTGACTTTTAGAGACCCCGTACAATCACATCATAGCTGTTTATTTGATTTTTTCATGAAGGCCACTTTAAGGAAAAAGAGTGGCCCGTGTTCATGATAGAGGCATAGCTACACTGGCCGGTGTTCATGATAGAGGCATAGCTTGTTAGCTACCTGGCTACTATAGCTAGAATTTACTTCTCTGGATGCTGATCCATTTTCTTTTCAGAGTGATCTGTGTCTCAAAGCATCTCCTTCCTGTTAAGGAGTATACCGATTCCTCATGTCTGCTTCCAACTTCAAAGCCTTTAGAACTTTGTGTATTCTTTCCATCTGCGATCTAGCATTCATTCTCAGAGATTGTTGACGTTTTTTCTTCTATAGCCTCATCTGCATAAAATGTAGACTAGGAAATTGGTTGACATAGGTCTTTGCTCTTGTATCAGTCTGAATCAAATGGGGAAATGTCTGATCAAACATGTTTTATTTATAACTTCATATTGCTAAATGACAATCAATTGAGCATTTCTGGGTCAATTCTAATTTTATTATTAGTCAAAAGCACAGCATGTGTTATTTAATTATATGTCCCTTTTGCTTACTTCCACCCTTGTGATGAATTTTATGGACTGTTGAAATTGATCAGTGCATAGTTAGTATGCTTTGATAATAAGTCTAGTTATACGCATAGCTAGGTTAGAGAGATCAGGGTTCTGAGGAAGCTTATGTGATTTCATAAGTGACTATTTGAGATTCAAAGATTATTTAACACATTGCTTGAACCAACTTTTGGGATTAGCTTCCTCACTCCTGTGCCTTTGAACCACAGTCTGAAAACCAACCTTGACAGGTATGCTCTAGCAAAACAGGAGGTTCAAGCATTGAACCTCTGGGTAAGTCTGCCAGGATATGAACATAAGCATTTTGGAAAAATTAACATGATAATGTTTCCTTAGGCACATCTGAGAGGACAGACAGATATTCATCAGGCTCAATATATTTTTTGGTATGCAAAAAATTATTTAAACAATTTTTATGGTTCATTATTGGCTAATGAAGAAGTAGACTCAGGATTAAGGGTTAAGTGAGAGCTCTCTCAACCAGTGCAAAGTGGGATAATGATTCTGTTAGTCTCATGCTCTTCCTAGTCATATTTATGTTGTTGTCCATGGACACATATCACTGAGATATACATGGAGCCTCAAAAAATTGTTTCTGTTGTATGGTCAGATTGAATGGGACCATTTGGGACCATGGTTTTTTGGGCCTTTCAAGGCGTTCATGAGGTCAAAACTGACTTCATAATAATGCTGAGACTTTTTTTTTTTTTAACTGTTTTGATATATATAGATGGTGAATCTGTTGATGCCTGAGCATGAGTCAGGGCAGGCATCAAACTGTATCAGGTCGTCATACTCTTCACTGTCACTGCAGTCATGGGGGGGAAAAACACATGAGCAATAAAAGTCTATTAATTTTCTTAAAACTCTCCCTGTAAGTACATATTTTTTTAATGTACTGTGTGAAAAAATGAGAATGTATAAAACACATCTACTGCATCCCATTGTGCAAATGGTTGTCTAAAGGAAAACCACTTATACAATTGTTTGAATTTTAAATAAGACTTGTTGCTTGTTTTCATTGAGCGCCATTTTAACCTGAAAGAAGAATTTTACTTCTCTCATTTTTTGGGAGAGTACAGCAATTTCTTATAAAATTTGTTTTTGTATTAGCATATAATTGGTTCTTTTAAAATAAATTTAATACATAACCATATAAAAATTCTCAGTTTTAATTTTTATATGGTCAATAGCCTTAATAAATAAATGAACTCTTTGGGAGTTCTCAGAAATTTTTAGGAGTATCAAAGGTTCTGAAATCAAAAATTTGAAAACCATTGTTCTAGGTTATCTTTTCTGAAATAAACTCCCCTTTATCTGTATAGAACCTAGTAACTTCAAAGGTGTTTTGTTTCTGTGATTTTAAGATTTTGAGATTTTTAAAAGACAATGGGTAGGGGCCCATAGACCTTTTAGTAGTTAGCTGTCTGCATTATGTCTCTATAGGTGAGCTGAGTTGAGTCAGTATTCATACTTTCATTTTTTTTCAACAAATATTTATTAAGCATACAGATTATTATGCTGGCTACTCTAGAGGATACACAGTGAATTGTACTCAGAGGCATTAGGCTTAATTTAATTGAAAATAATCACTATGTCAGAATTTATTTTTTAAAAGTCAACTGATTTCTATTTTAAAGGTATGAGTTTAAATAGCTATTGGATTTGTTACATTAGGTTCTTTTAGCCATAACCATAATTGAGTTTTAATATAACTCAAGTTATTTTAGATAAACTATATCTGTAATATAGTTATTATAGATAAACTTATTTTTTCAATTTCCATTTGAAAAATGTATATTATAGGGGAAAACAAAATTGATAGAAATTCTATAAAAAATTCATACCAAGTTAAGCAAAATAAAAGCTCTCAGTGACAATATTCCTTCATATGTAAATGAACACAATTTTTATCTTATTTATAATTCTGTTTACTGATTTTAGTTTAAAATGATGTGTCGTTTCATTGAAAAAGTGTTTGAACTTTTATTATAGTAAAGTTATTTCATTCCCTTGTATTGTTAATAAAAATTTATTCCATAAATCATAATTTCATGAAATGCAAGATTTGCTGTTTTTCTAGGTTCAGAGTGCTCTTTTAAAATCTCTACAGGAAGGTGGGTGTGCCTTTGGCAGAAACTATTTTCATGCATCTCTGTTTGTGCAAATTATAGAACATGAATTTTTTCTCCCAAAATAGATTGTCACTTGCCTGGTGACTTTCTCCAGAGTCTTTCTTTTCTTTTCTTTTTCTTTTTTTTTTTTGCAGAGTGATGTTTGGCTTCTGGTACTTATTCAAAGGTGCAGTATGTAGATTTTAAACATTGCATCTATAGAAATGGATTAAAATATATCATAGTATTAAAATATATTTACTTATACATAAAGAAATATCACTGTGTCTTTACTTGTGATTCAGCAATATGGAAGAAATTAGAGATTCTTCCATGAATTGGTGTACATTGACAGTTATTTATTTTTAAATGTGAAATTCTAAAGCAGTAGTGAAGCAGAGCAATGGTTGCTGTTTACAGAGAGAAGGCACGAGGGAGCCTATGTCCACTGTTAGATGCATACATTGCAGTCTGTTTCTACATTTCTCACTGTTCATCACCTGCTCTGCTAGTTTCATCTGCATGCTCACTTATTTAACAGGCAGCTGTTGTCATGGTAGCACAGAATAAAAAGGAAATCTATTATTTTATGAAGTGAGAGTTCCTAAGTGATGCAGATGCAGGCAAAGAACATCGTGGACTTCGTATAGCTCCCCAAATAAGAGGCTTCGTCTGTATTAACAAGTACCAAGGGGACTGTGGGATTTGTCTGAGTTGCCCTTCTCTGTGGTCACATCGCACACTCATTAGACTGCACAGATGCAACTCTAATTCTATCAATAATATGGCAGCTATACACTGATTTGCATCGAGACAAATTTATGTAGAAAAATTATGCAATGTAAGTTATTAGTTGATAGATAAATAAGCTCATATGTTTCATATCTCTCTGTGTCTGGTGTGGTGCTGATAATAGCAAATCTCACTGTCTTTTTGCCTTTTTGAAATAATGAAGATAAGTGTTGAAAATGGGACTATTGCCAGGCTCGGTGGCTTAGCCTGTAATCCCGCGCCTTGGGAGGCTGAGGTGAGTGGATTGCCTGAGCCCGCCTGGGCAACTTGGTGAGACCTCATCTCTACAATAAATCAAAAATTAGCCGGGCATGGTAGTGCGTGCCTGTAGTTCCAGCTACTTGGAAGGCTGAGACGGAAGGATCGCCGGAGCCCAGCAGGTCGAGGCTGCGGTGGCCGGGAGCAGCCACTGCACTCCAGTCTGGGTGACAGAGTGAGACTCCAACTCAAAAAAAAAAATGAGACTATTTCTGCATACATTTTCTAAAACCAAATAAGATGTCCAATGAGGTAGATTAAAAATAATCTTCCAGAAAACTCCTAATTATAGAAAAGAATTTCTCTTTATTATTTCTGTCACATCCACCTATTTTGTATCCATTGAATGTTCATTACATGCAGGGTGTTACGGTGGACTCTCTGTGAGATATGAGAATTTATGGTCCGTTGGTAGTAGAATTAAACCACCTGAAGAAGCCAACCAAAAGCAATTAACAAGCACAGGCAGTTTCAGTGTTTGCTCTGTCTACCCCCCCCGCCCCCTTTTTGTAGTTTATTCATTGGATGACTCTTTTTGAAAAATACGTATCTTGAAATACCACCATCATTTTGTTGCTTGACTCTTCCTAATACAAGACAGAGCTTTGGAGGAGTTTTGTAAATAGCCAAATACAAAGTAAGTACCAACTTTCAGCAGAGTTCATTCAATAATAAATATTTACATGTGGTAGGCATCGGGTAAATTACTATAGTGAATTGTTAAATTCTACTAGTTACATGTTTTATTGCATATTTAAACTCTCTCTCTTAAAAAGTTCAGTTTTCTTTCTAAAAATGCAGTTTTTAAATGTTAAAAACAAATAGTTTTTAAAAAGATGGCATAGATAGTGACTTAACTAAACCAGAAATACACACACCTACATACACACTCATGCATATACTCCCACTTAAATCCTTAAAGAGGGACAGGAAAGGTCAGGCTCAGTGGCTCCGCCTGTAATCCCAGCACTTTGGGAGGCTGAGAGAAGTGGATTGCCTGAACCCGCGTGTTTGAGACCAGCCAGGGCAACTTGGTGAGACCTTGTCTCTACAATAAATCCAAAATTAGCCAGATATGGTAGCGCATACCTGTAGTTCCAGCTATTGGAAGGCTGAGGCGGAAGGATTGCTGTAGCCCAGCAGGTCAACACTGGGGTGGCCCTGAGTGTGCCACTGCACTCCAACCTGGGTGACAGAGTGAGACTCTGACTCAAAAAAAAAAAAAAAAAAAAAAGTACGGGAGAACAGTGGAAAAACATAGAGGTCTATCTCATTTAACTGAAATAATTGATTGAGAACCTCATTTGGATAATGGGAATTTCCTATATATGTTTGGAAGAACATCATCATTTTGTTCTCCCTTCAGCTTCAGAGTACATTCTGCTTTGGTTCCCTTCCATTTTTGTATGGAGCATTTTTAATGTTTTCACCTGATGTCCAACTCCCTTGCCTTCTACCTTTCTCCCATCTTTACATGAGAAAATGATAATGAAACTCACAGATGCATCAGGTTTTTGTTTTTGTTTTTAACTTTTCCTATGCACGATACTTGTATTCATCTTTTTGCTCTAACCACTTGCCTTCACGATCCCCTTACTCTCGGCAATGTAGTCTGTTCTCCTTGCGGCATGGTCTTGGACCCAAGCCCCTTATGCCAGTCCATGAAGAGGTACAAACAAACATTACAAGTGAGCATTTAGAAACTTTTATAGCAATTTGATAGTGTAATTTTGTCTGCTGAATCTAACAAACTATTTGGTATTTTCTATTTTTTAAAATTTTATTTCTCTAATAATTATTTTTTTATTTACTTGACAGAACAACATTCCACATGGAGAAACACTGGTCAAATAGACCCCTTGTTTCTCTAAAGATGCCTTTGGATTTCTTAACGTTCATGCCTTTGCTGATTTTTTAGCTAACACTATCTGGCCCTCTCTTTTATGAGCTTTTCTCTGAGCTCCTACACTGAAATTCTTTGTATATCTGATGAAACCCTTATAACCAATGTCTGTTGAGCTCAGTGTAATTTAATTTTCTGCACAAATACACTTGCTTTTTTGGAGTATTTCTTTGCAGACTACACCTGAGAGATAAAATGAAAATGGATAAGAAAACAGATCTTGCAGTCATAGATACCTGGGTTGGAATCCTGGGTTCCATCCTTTATGAGTTGAAGGACCTTGGAGAAGTCAACTAGCCCTTTTGTGCCTCAGTTTCCTCATTTGCCAAATGAGACTTTTGGTAGCACCTATTTCTTAAGGTTACTGTAAGGATTAAATTAAATAATATATGTAAAGCATTAAGTGAACTGTTCATGGCACATGCCAATCAATACATGACTGGTATGAATGTTTTTCATTATTAATAGAAGCAGCATTATATGATTTATATATACTTAATATATAATTATAGGCTTTAAAAATTGCCTTTGTTCAGACATTGCCTGAAATTAGTTGTTTAATCACATTGTTTTAAGGAAAAAGAAGATATGAATAAACTAGCACAATGGCTTGCTAGACACATTTTTGAAGACATAGCTAGCATGATGGTGTGCATAGGGGTGGAGAGTTGTTGGGCTTTTGCCGATTTGTAATGTGTCATGGGAAGCCAGGGTGGTGCAGCAGGGGCAGCCCTGTTAGGTGCTGTAAGCATAACCTTAGTAACTCATAAGGTACTTTCTTCCTACAGGCAAAACTAACACTACCAAAGGAAAATAAAATTTTTTTTAAAAGTTTGAAGAAGGAAATATATCTAAAAATATCCCACCACCAACAAAAAAAATTTTTGGCTGGAATACCTGGGTTTTTCTGAGTATAATTTTAGTTAGGTAAACATTGAAAAGATATATTTTCCTAAAAGAGGAAAGAGTGATTTTATGGAAAATTGTTGTTGGCAATAATCTTCAATACAGAAGATCAGTTTTGAGAAAGATTTTTCCTTGTTTTAAAGAAAGAGATTATGTGAATTTGAGTTATGAGGATTAACACAATTCCTTAACTGACAGAATTGACCCCCAAATAGCTTTCTTTGTAGGATAAGCACATAAGAACATAGACCTGTAGACATGAACTATAGTGCTTAATCATGGAATTGTTAAATGAAGTGATTGTCTAATGTGTGCACTAAACAAGTATATTAAAACCATATTATGCATTCATAGCTATGTAGGATATGCTTTATTAGGCTTTAAAAATAGATAAGTTGTGCTAAAAGTGTATAGAAATATATTCAATATATAACTAAATGAACTGCTAAACAATGGCACTGAATTTAAGGGAGTGGATTATGGTTTTGTGGTCAAATTATTTTTGGTATACTGAATGTGAATTCAAAAGGAAGTCTATAAGCAAAATTCGAGAAGAGTGAGAGAACATGAATTAAGAAGTACATAAGTCCTTGCTAGACAAGGGCAATAATGCAAAGATATAATTTACTACAGTTGGAGGATAAGGAAAACATGTGAAACTCAGATTATCTGAAGCTTTATACACCTGTAGGTGGACACACACACATACACACATGCACGCGCGCGCATACACACACACACACACCTAACACGTGTTAATATTTCCATCGGGTACCTATATGGATCTGAATAAAATGAGTGGTAGCGTTTTCTCGAAGAGAGGTTGAGCTGAACATGCACACCCGTTTTCCGTAATAATATCTGTTAGACTTGAATGGCAAAATTGTCTGTCAGGGAAGTGGTGAAATCACTACAGACTGTGGAGTGATTTGAAATTAGATCAAATGAAACACTTTAAAAATCCACTGTAGAAAACAATTTAATGTTGGTAAGGCAATAAAAAGGTGACCTAACTCAATCTTTTCTCACTCTAACTTTTAATGCTTTCATGTAGCTTAAAAACAGAAAATAATATATTTGATATTCATGACTTTGTTGTAGAAACAAATGTGGCTATGTGTCTTAGTCCTTTTCCCACTGCTATGAAATTAACAATGAAACAAGAGCTTAGGACTTGAAGCAGTATTTAAGAAAAAGTTGGTAGATTTGTCCTTAAGGTTAGATTCTAAACACATATGCCAACATAATAGACTTTGATGTTGTAGTAAAAATTAAATAGGACTTAGTTTTTTCCCATATATAAATGTTGATATATCTGGATATAAGCATATGATGATAAAATGTTATAGAGATTCTTTGAGAATTATTAGCTAATGTATATAAAACAGAGGAGACTGGATGGGAAGTAGCTTCTAGAAAAGTTATGTTTCATGTTCTTTGTGAATTTAGCTTAAATAATTGGCTATCAGATGCAGTTTTTTTCATAATCACTTGATTGTTCGTATATTCAAAGGCAATGAAGATACTACATAAAATGAATGAATTGTTTGAAGTGAAAAGGCTCAGTACATTTTCTGAAAGTTTCTAATTTATGCTGTTTTCATTCCATATGCTCTTCCAACCTATAGTGATTGCTTGAGACAGTCTTGTTCACCTTTGGGAAACCTTCCTGTGCTCGTGTCAAACAAATGCACATGAACAAGTTATGGTAATTTACAGTTCCTGGAGTCAGGCTATGTGACCTTTGGAGGTAAATCATGGGTTTGACTTATGGCCCCATGGAGCAGCTGCCTGGAACAAGTCCTTACAGCATCTTCCCTATCTGTCGACTGTTTCCAGACCAGCAGTGTATGCTCTGAGCTGTGACAGTCTGTGGTTGCTTGCTCACCATGTCTGCTCCACAAGACTGGCTTTACACAAACTTCATAGACAATTGGCTTATGCTGACTTCCTTTACAGTCCCTGCTCTCAAGCATGCTATTTGATACAAAGTCCACCTACATGCAGAAAACCACATGCTTAGTTCTTGATATTTGCTATGGTAGCAAAGCAAAATTTGTTGTTGTTTTTTTTGCGTTGGAGTCTTACTCTGTCACCCAGACTGGAGTGCAGTGGCCGCTCCCAGCCACTGCAGCCTCGACCTGCTGGGCTCCGGCGATCCTTCTGCCTCAGCCTTCCAAGTAGCTGGAACTACAGGCGCACGCTACCATGCCCGGCTAACTTTTGATTTATTGTAGAGATGAGGTCTTGCCAAGTTGCCCAGGCGGGTCTCGAACCCACGGGCTCAGGCAATCCACTCACCTCAGCCTCCCAAAGCCCGGGATTACAGGCTGAGCCACTGAGCCCGGCTAGCAAAGCAAAATTAAATAAACGCTTCATTTTCCTTTGGAAGTGGTGATGGTGGAAAGATGCTGGCCATGGGGAACACTCGCATTGGCACGAAGCTCATCAATAGGACATAGAAGATGCTCAATAAATGTTTGTTAGATGAATGAATGATCACTTCAAAGTAGGCTAAATTTTGGCACTGTTTTTCGGTGTCCCTTTATGAACAACTGGCCTCCTGGAGTAGACAGCCCTATGGGAACTGCAAAAAACACAGGGAGGAGAAAAAGATCAGAATTTAATGCCAAAAGAATAAAAGGAACAGTGTCCATCTAGCCACCTTTTGAATCACGCACACATGCAAGTCTTTGACTAACCTTAAAATATTCAACATGATGTACTTGGGGAAAAAACTGAAATTTTAAAGACAAACAGCTGTATTTCTAAATTCTAACTTTGCTACTTACTAATATTCAACTGAGAGCAGGTTACTTAACTTCTTTGAGGCTCAGTTTTTCTTCATTTAAAATGGACAAGGTACCCCTTGCCTTTTTTGAGTAAATCACTTCATATAGTGTATGTGTGTGTCACAGCAACAGTAATAACAATTTTCAGTTTTTGAATATCTTGTAGATGCTTGGGCTTGGACTGGAAAGTGTCCAAATATTTTTTATTACTCTATCAATTATGCAAGGTAAAGAGTATCATTCCCATTATTCAAGTAATTAAACAGAGTCAGTGATGTGAAGGAATCTGTATGAGGTTACAGAGCTAACATATGGGAAAACAGAGATTGGATTTAAATGTATCTAATTCCTGAGCCCAGGCTTATTTTACCATGATTAATAAAATCAAATAACCACTTCATTTATTTAGTTCCCTGTCCTAAAGAAATGAAATTATACAATTCTCTAGTGACCCTTTTCTTTAGGGCAGTACCCCAATGCCCAAAAGAAAACCAAATAGGCTCATTTTGTTTATTCTTCTCACTTACAATTACCATGGAGATAAACCATGGGTTTGACTTATGGCCCTATGGAGCAGCTGCCTGGAACAGGTCCTAACAGCACCTTCCCTGTCAGTCGACTTTTTAGACCAGCAATGTACCTTTTGAGCTATGCCAGTGCATGGTTGCTTGCTCACTTATTCAGAATCTAGCTGTGGCCTCCGTATAAGTCGTGTTTTTCGTTTTCATTAATGGATCTTACATCTTTTCAGTAGCTTTCTTCTATGTTATTTCAGTTAGATTACCGTAACACTAAAGCCAGAAGAGGTTAGAGAATGCAATAAACTTTAGTGCCAATGAGGTAACTCAGATTTTCCGTAAACCAGCCCGAGGTAGAAAACAAGATATAGCCTTCTGTGTCTGTACAAGTACCATGGTGTCTCTTCTGTCATGAATGGAGTCAGAGATTCTGCTGGCTGTGTGTCTGTATGTGATGTCAGTGGGAACTTTGAATATTAAGGGTGGAGATGCCTAACTTGAATGCTCTGGCTTTGGAGCTGTTCTCAGAAGCTGGAAATGCTTATAACCATGGCTGAGTCAGAAGGATGTGAACCTTGGACTGGTTCTCACAGTTGCCTTTAATTAAATGAGCCCAGCCCTCTTAGATTCTGGCAAGTCAGCTATTCAGAAAGCAGTAGTCTTTGGAAACCTTCTAGCTTTCCCAAGTTTTGCTTTTACTCAGCATCTTGGATTTTGTTTTTGTTTTCCATTTTCAGATTTATAATCGCTTAGATACAAATTGCTGTGGATTCAGACCTCGCAAGGAAGATGCCTGTGTCCAGAATGGATTGAGGCCAAAGTGTGATGATCAAGATTCTGCGGTTCTAGCACACATTATCCAGCGAAAGCATGACCCAAGACATTTGGTCTTTATAGACAATAAGGGTTTCTTTGACCGAAGTGAAGATAACTTAAACTTCAAATTGTTAGAAGGCATCAAAGAGTAAGTTTTAAATGTAGCAACATCACATTTCTATTACATGAGTAGCAAGGTTCTAAGAAAACCCACTCATTACATCTGATCACTTTAACCCCGGAAATAATTGTGAATTTAATGTGAAATCTGGGAATGGAAACCCAGAGAAGGAAAACCAACCCAAGTAGAACAAGCAGATCTTAGCCATGGCTTCTCCATCACTGGCTCACACTAGCTACAAAGCCCTTGTTACATCTTACATTCATTATGTTGCTTGGCCCTCATTGTGAAAATCTATGTGCATTAGACTGGAAGAATGCAGGGATCTCTGGAATAGGAACTGGCAGAGCAGGGACCACCCCAGCAGGTGGCAGAGACTTCATTATTAGGCATAGGGTAGGACATGGGAAGAACTAATAGACATGCAAATATTGACATGCAGGATGTCCAAATTCATAATGAACTCAAGTGACTATTATGGATGCAGTGGAAAATGAGAGTCAATCTGGTGAAGAGGGCACAGTATTGAGGACAGCTGGCTGTTTAATTCAGGAAGGAGGATTTTTGAGCATTTGGAAATCATTCCAGTTGACGTAGATTATGGGGGGAAAGAATCTAATGTCCAAGAGGAAGGTCTGATGGAGGCCAGTTAGGGAAGAAGTATTTCTGTACTTACGGTTGGCCAAGAATCCAGGAGAGACCTCAAAGATCTGGGGACATCTGACAGGTCTCAGAAAGAACACAGAGTAGAAAGGGGACCAATGTGGAACTAAAGAATTCTGCACTGCAGAAGTTAAAACACAGTGACTGCTCATAGCACACTCGATCTTACATCTGTGGAAATAAAGGAAACTGAGACACTTAGTAATGGCAGGAATTCAGCTATAAAGTGTGAGCTATCCAACCCGAGCTATGGAAAATGCATCTAGATTTCAAGCTCCACCTTGTAGTGGGCAGAACCACCCTCCATATACATAATTCCTACCTTAGTTGGAAATCAGATTGACTGTGTATCAGGTAGGTTGGAGACTTAAAAATAGAGATTGCAATAGTATAATAGCTAGCCATCTGTCTGAAGCTCGGTGACTGCTGGAAAGCACACTTGCAAGTCTAACTTGGGTTAGAATTCAGGTCTTCCAAATCCAAGCCCAGTGCTTTTTTTCTTTTTCTCTAGTAACTTGTGGTGTTCATGCTCTGTTTCTGTTACTCTTGTTAATAATATTCTGGAGCATATTACAATCATTCTTCCTAAACACTGTGACTTAGGTAATATGGATTTATATACTTAAACCTTAAAAGCAATACTGTTTGTTCCTGTGAGAGTTTCATGAGCCCCAGTTGCGTGAGTTTGTCCTGCTCTGTTGATGCCTGTTTCTCACATCTCTGTGGACTAAAGGCAGAATATGTTGTTGATTCTCTCTTTGAAGTGCCTAGGCTAAAGAAACTTTACGTATTGAAAAATTTACATTTCTAAGACATCACTTACTGAGTTGATATTTCAGGGCCTTCTCAAATCCCTAAATTCCTCTTAGAATTAAGAGTACCTGGAGAATATAGTTTATCCATTTCATACATTCATATAAATATAAATACTCTTGTTTAGTCTTTCAAAGAAGATTTGACTTTAAATGCGTTGTGAGGAGCAATGGGTTTGAAGTTAAATCTTCTTTGAATATATAATTCATACACTGAGAAGCAAAAGTGAAGACTTTGTTAATCCTAGATTTATGCATTGAATATTTTTATTAATCAGTGTAATGCAAAGACAGGTAATATTTTAATTTTCCTTTATAAAAAGGATTAGTCACTAAGGAGATTCACAGTTTTAACAGTTTCATCTCACACATTCTGCCACAGCTAAATGAGTTGGAGAGCTATAGAATTTTATGTCATGGATTATTAATACCTCACAGAGCAAAAATGCTGCTTAATACTATAGCCACTAAACTATATAGTAATGTCTTCAGGGGACTCAGAACATCTTATTAGCAGTCTTTCATCCCTTTCCTACTCAGACCCATTAAGCACATCTAGCTCTGCGACCTTTGGTGTTTCAGCAGCATCAGAACCGCTATAGCATGTGGACCTCTGCATTCAGGTACCCTGTGTGTATCACTGAGATCCATTGAAACTTGGAAGACGTGCTTAATAGGCCTGAAATTCTTGACCAAGTGTGCTCTTTAAACAAGCGTGGATATATATTCTTGCTATAGTTTTCTTTTCTTTTTTTTTTTTAAGTTGGAGTCTCACTCCGTCACCCAGGCTGGAATGCAGTGGCACACTTACGGACACCCAGCGTCGACCCGCTGGGCTCCGGTGATCCTTTCCACCTCAGCCTTCCAAGTAGCTGGAACTACAGGCGCATGCTATCACACCCAGCTAATTTTGGATTTATTGTAGAGACAAGGTCTCGCCAAGTTGCCCGGACTGGTCTCGAACCCCTCGGGGTCAGGCAATCTACTCGCCTCAGCCTCCCAATGTGCTGGGATTACAGGCTGAGCCACCAAGCCCAGTCCTTAGTTTTTAAGGGACAACTGAGTTTATTTGAAAATTACCTTTAATCCTCAATATTTTTTACTGTGCTTTCATCAGCATTTTAGTGAAAGCTGGGAAAGGTCAAATTGGGGACTTAGCAAAATATTACTTAAAATTTTGATCCAGAAATTTTGCCAAGTTTTTCAGATAATGTATGCTGTATTCTTGGCTTTCTGCTTGCTAAGTGAGGAAAAGCAATGAGGAAGAGACAATATAAGTCTCTTCAGGCAATTCAGCAAGGGCCTTAGGTTTTCCAGAGAGACATTCACTGTGGAATGTCCTGGCTCTGAAACTTGTGTTTTACTAAATTTATTTGAAAACAGTGTAATACTCCAGTAAAATAAAATGCTTTCAAATCCTCAATATTTCTGAAGTATCATCTGAATTAAATGCAATTCTTTTTTTGATTGGGCATTTTTGAATGATTCTTTTCTCATTTTAGTACACACATTTTGGATTATTTCACATTAAATCCAGTTGTGTAACTTCTGCTCAGGAAGAGTACTGAAATCATCATAATTTTAGCCTCTCATATTTGTTTGCCTAAAACGTCATCTTGACAGTTACAAGGATACTATTCTACTTGACAGATTAAAGGAGGTTTCTGTGGGTGAAATGAGCTTAAGATTAAGGAAAGTATTTTTGTCTGTTTAGTAGACTCATTTTCTAATTCTGTGCCTCTACTTGACTGCATATAATGACCTTTAGTAAAATGTTAGTGTGTCAAGTTCTGAATGTTACAGAAATTCAGTTTACTTGAAACACATTCTTCTAGTATATCGTTATTAAAAGAAGTGTCGAGTTGGCAGTGACAAAAATGTTTTGTTTCTCAAAGATACCATTTGCCAGATTAATGAAGGGTAGAGCAACTAAGTAAGGAATAATATTCCCAAGCAATCACTAAGAATGAAATATCATTTTATCTTTTCAGGTTTCCCGAATCTGCGGTTTCAATTCTGAAGAGCCAGCACTTACGGCAGAAACTCCTTCAGTCTCTGTTTCTTGATAAAGTTTATTGGGAAAGTCAAGGAGGTAGACAAGGAATTGAAAAGCTTATTGATGTAATAGAACAGAGAGCCAAAATTCTTATCACCTACATCAATGCGCATGGGGCTAAAGTATTACCTATGAATGAATGACAAAAGGATCTCCTGGCTACAGTGCTAGATATATTTATTCATTTTTGGTTTTGTTTTTAAATTAAGTACATCAATCTCAAGTCCTTTTATGAATCAGGCAGTGTAGATGAATAAATAAAATAAATGTATTTAACAAAGTTGCTATGATGCACTGTATGCAGACTTAAAAAATAGTTTTTAAAAACATACTGCTTGCCAGACATAGTGGCTCATGTCTGTAATCCCAACATCAGGGGACGCTGAGAAGGAAGGATTGTTTGAGACCAGGAGTTCGAACTACAGTGAGCTGTGATCAGATCATTTCAGCCTGGGTGACCTGGTCTCTAAATATATATATGACTCAAGAAATATTTGTTTATATTTTTCTTTAACATTGTGCTATGTGAATCTCAACATCTGATTACAGAATAGTTCCAGTTATTATTCTAGCTAACGTTTAAAAACATTTGTCATGTTATTTAACAGAATAGTGTGAACCAGAGGTACTGACTCTATTTTATTTAGTTTTGACTGTTCTGAGCAAATACTAATGAAAATGATTCTTGATGTAATTCTGTTGCTGATTGTTAAAACAAAGCAGTCTCACACACTACCAGAGGCCTCTCTTCAGAGTCTACAATAGAAATGCTAGTTTATTTGCAAAATCATCAATACATTTCCTATTATATCAATAAATAGCCATTTAAGCAGCAAGAATCATTTTTCATTCTTTTTTAGAAATCTATTGTCAGTGTGGGACTCATCCTTATCTGACAGTTTATATATTAAATATTTTTTTCTCACCATTTCAGTTAAATTTATGTCTAGTGGCTTAGCAATAAACACATTTAAGCTATGAAGCTACCTATTTGAAAATGTACTAGTAGAGTATCTTTTTAAAAATGATGTTCTTTTAATAAAAATATACTATAATAACTGTATATTTTTATTAATAATAATAGATTTAAAAATGTATTCTATGTAATTATATTTAATTTGATTCAACTGATACTCCCAGATATTGAGAATAGGTCCAGATGTTGAGTGTGTTTAAATATATTTTCTGGCTTATGCAAATATGGGAAATGTGAACAAAATAAATTAAATCTGACTCTGATCAATTCTCCTTGAAAGCACATGACTAGAACAAAAACAGTGAGTTTTGACAATATTAAACCTCAAATAATTCTTTCCAAACTCTCTCTACCACTTTTTAAATGAGTTTGGAAGGGTATTTATGTTGGGTATTTATGTCTTTGGACACCATCCAAGATCATCACGTCCAACAGATATTCATATAGAAGTTTCAAATTTAGAACAAATTATCATTATCTTCTCACCCTTACACACCCTATTTCTTATTTAAAAGCTTGTATAGTGACTTTTTCATTTCCTGAAAATTTAAAAATACAATTTGAGGTTGCTTACAATACATTATTTCTTGTTTTTTCTCAGTTCTGTTATTGCTAAAGTGCCCCACATTTCCTGTGTTCTGATCAAGGGTAACTCAATATCAGTGGGAATTAGAGCCATTAACAACATTACTCTAGAGGCCAGATTTTAAAAATTTATCTATAGATTCTAATTTATCAAATGTAGAGAGTAAAATGTCAAAATAACATAGAGAAGATGGGCCAGGGAGAGAGCAATCATTTGATCCCTGATTATAGTTTTCTAGGCTCACATTCAAGTGCTACTCTTAGCACCCTTACTTGCCTTGCTTGCCCTAGGTTAGTTGATCTCTCTGCAGCCCTGAGTGCCTCTTTCTGCCTCCTCAGATTTATAGTATTCCTTGACTCTCCTGACTCGCCACTTTTACTTGATCTCTCTGGGCTTTTTAAGATCCTTTTCTTCATCTCATAAATCATCCCCCTAATGAAAACTAACCTGCCAAAAGCTTGGAGCCCCTGGCTTGAAAGACCTCTTTTGGCAAGTTGCCTGATGCCTTGTCTTATCAGGGTGACATATTTGCATTTTAACATGTTTTGTAAAATAATATCCCTTCTCAATCCAAATTTATGATATTGATGGTAAGACTTACAGGCTTCTTAGAAGCTAGCTTTAATTTTGTGTCTCAAGCTACACTGCTTTTGGGTAGCCCAGTCCCTCCATGTGAGGGTCTCACTTTCTTTATTTGCCTTCAGTTATTCCAAAATGCTTAATGTTGAATGAAAAGCCCAGTAACACATGTTTGTTTTAGTCACCTTTGCTTTTTAACAAATCATTTTGTTTTGTAATCAATGAATAATTCACAAATTATTTTTTAATAATGGATAGCTGAAGGCCAGGCTTTTAATTTTAATAGGTAATCTTCTTTTTTATTGAAACAATGAGAATACTCTGTGCATTTGAAATGTACTTAGGTTATCATGCTGTGGTTTGGTTCACATAAGTAGAATATAGGGTTTATTTGATAACAAATTTAAAATATAGTAGTTTACTTTAGCAGACATGCAAAAGCTTATTCTTGGGGTGACTTATTTTCTTTAAACTAATGATATTAAAATAAATATGTATCTTAGAAATCTATAATAAAACATTAGACATCAAAGATGTGTGCTTTGTATTTTGTAGATGAGTTTATTTTCTTTTATAGATGTGTTAGTTTTTAAAACTAGGTATAGAGCAATGTTTGCTACCCATCCATGAAAAAAAAATTGAATAGTCAAGAATTTTATAGGAATGTGTTTGTGTATACATGTATTTGATATAGTCATTAGTGATCATTATACTTTCTCTTGGTATACATGCAGCCTTGTTTTAGATATGAAACTAGTTACCAGATGTCATAAACTTTGTGAAAATATTTAGTTTTGGGTTCTCTTTGCTTGGAGTGAATCTTACAATTATGTGTAAAGTTTTCCTTATGGCATTCATAGTTATTAGGTTTATTAGGTACCTGGGGACTTTATCAAAATATAACTTATCTTAGATTTATTCTCTTAGATAATCTCTGGACTTACATAGTAGCCTGTTTATTTTATTGC
The DNA here is from genome assembly GCA_963574415.1 of Tarsius wallacei. Taxonomy (NCBI): domain Eukaryota; kingdom Metazoa; phylum Chordata; class Mammalia; order Primates; family Tarsiidae; genus Tarsius; species Tarsius wallacei. The sequence continues at coordinate 20,414 of CAUYQG010135696.1, forward strand.
TCCTTCAAATACACTTTACCTTATATAATAAATAAAATACCTACACACTGATGAAATTATTTTGTTTATCTCAGTACAGAACCAGGTAGGACACATTTAAAGCACTAATCTGAAAATGCTGTGGAAACTTGAACATGGCTTTCAAATAAAGATGATAAAGACTTTTCTTTAAAAATTAAGTAGCATAATAAACAACTACGAACTTTCATTCATGAAAGGTAATTAGACTTGACTTGTCAGAAAAATTATCTGAAACTTGGAAATAGCCAGAAGAGATTTTTGAGTGTTATTTCAGTGCAACGCTGGCCTCAATTTTCTGTTAAAATTTAGCATTTAACAAGGTATTAGGGCAGAGGTTAACTTGTAGATTTTTGTTCCATAGAGACGAAAATAATTTCTTTCTGGTGGAAGTGATAACCCTAATGATCGCTCTGTTGGATGTTAAACAGTTTTAAATCTAGTACAGCAATCTTATCCTAATATTGCCTATAAATGTTTAACTTTTGATGTACTCCTTTAAATGGTTTTACTGTCTTACTGGTTCACTCATTAGTTAATTATTTGAATAAGATCTTAAATCTATATTCACTTTACATTTGCCTAGGAATCATATTTTAACCTTTCTGAAAATTTTGCTTTAATAAACTTCTGACCACAGAATCATATAATTTTATTTGCTTGAGAGTCATGATGTTAAATTTTTAAAAAATTTTTCTTTATTATAGGAACATGGGGTACAAGTGAGGATTAGCTGCATAAGTTGGCTGCCTGAAGGTGAAGTTTGGACTTTTAACTGCCCCTCACTCCCCTAGTAATGAACCAAGTACTCTTTGTGTTGTCACATGCTCCTCACCTTTCTTCCTCCCTCCCTCCCCTAGCAGTGCCTAGTGACTGCTGATCCCTCCCTTGTGCTAATGTTACTAACGTTCAAGTCCCACTTATGAGTGAGAATATGCAGTATTCACTTCAAGAACAAACTCATGGACTTGGCAGCAGATTGGATGGAGTTGGAGACCATCGTTCTAAGTGAAGTATCACAGAAACAAAGGAATGTTCAATGTCTGCAAATTTTACTTTAGCAAACTTTAAAAACATAGACCTGCAAAATTTTATAACCGATTGGTCCCTTAAAGTTAGCATCTTGTCCAACAACAGTTAGCATCTTGTCCATTTTCTTCTGGATGAAGAAACTAAGGTTTAGTGAGGCAAAGTGACTTGCCCCAGTTTACACAAATGGTTAAACTAGAATCTTCAAAGTTGGAACAGTCTTAGAAAGTTAGAAAGCCAAAACTTTCTCAGAGATTCATCATCTACCAAGATAAAACAAGAAACTCCAACTTCATAAATTCTGGAGGTCCTACATTGGCATATTCCTATGCAATAATAATTTTAGGACACTTTTTTGATGAACTTGCAGGGAGCAGAATAAACAAGGAAGCTACTTATTCTATGAAACTTTTGATAATCATGTTGCTCAGTTGATTGAGAATCTATTATGCACTAGACAATGCAGATATGCAAATTAATAAGTAAAGTTTTAATGTTTTAACCATCAATTGGGAACTGTAATTAGACTTTAAGTATCTTTAGCTGCAAACATTTAGAAAAGCAATTATTTTGAGAAATGTCTAGATATAAACTCTTAGCCTAGAGAGGTGTTTTGGTACAGTAAGAGTTGACTCTATCTGTGTATCGTTGACTATTATTGCTCAAAATGATAATTTGGAGTCTTGGGCCTGGGCAAGTATGTCTAATCATCTCATTATGTCCAGTGGCCATCATTATATTCCAGTGCGGTGGTGCAATAGTAGATGCTTGTAATGAATACATTGATTAATTTAAAAATATGCTAACTTAAGTTCTGTGTTGGTTGTACTAGTGGCATTTCACCTTTTATGAGATCTGGGTCATTTTCGGAAGCTGGTCAAAAATTCGATTGGCTATATAGTTCTTCATATAATTTTAAGGGCTCTCGGATCTATGGGCGCCCATTTGTGCAACTCTTCCCTCCTAGGTCTGTGATTTGCCAGGTTAAAAATACTTGCTTTCCAGTGTGTTTTAAGAAATGGGAAATTATATTATGTACATTCAAAAGATCTTCATCTAGTATATGTTAAAAGTTTTGTTTTTATACAAAGGTGAAAACTTAGGCTTTGGAAAAAGTATTTAATGAGATCTACTTTATTTACCAAGGAATGATTCTTTGAGATTCCACTACATGCATATTAGAATAGCTAAAATTAAAAATTTCAGTACAGGCATACCTTGGACACATTGTGGGTTCAGTTACCACTGCAATAAAGTGAGTCACATGAATTTTTTGGTTTCTTAGAGTATATAAAAGTTATGTTTACATTTTACTGTAGTCCACTAAGTGTGCACTAGCATTGTGTCTAAAACATGTACATACCTTAGTTTAAAATATTTTATTGCTAAAAACTACTGGCAATCATCTGAGGCCTCAGCAAGTCATAATCTTTTTACTCAAGGTCTTGTCTCCATGTCGATGGTGCTGAGATGATGTGATTGATCAGGGTGGTGGTTGCTCAGTGAAGCCTGGGGTGGCTGTGGCAGTTTCTCAAAATAAGACAACAATGAAGTTTGCTATGTTGACTGACTCGTTCCTTCATAAACAACTTCTCTGTAGCATGTGAGACTGGGTAAAATGCTACATTTTATCCAGAGTGGAAATTGTTTCACAATTGAAGTCAATCCTCTCAAACCCTGCCACTGTCTTTGAGCAATTCTTCAACATTTTTAGCCCAGGTCATCTCTCTCAACTTCACTACTGCTTACTCAATCAGCTATAGAGTGAAATCTTTTGAGTTCATTTTCATATAATGTCTTAAGTTACTAAAAATGATCAGTTACCTGATTTATCTGCTGTGATATACTAAAGATCCCAAATAGTCACTTTTTTAAAATAGAGAAGTTAAGTCGATGTATACTATGAAATGGAGTCACTTGATTTACTGCCAGTGGTTTTCTGGTTATTACCATAATGTTTCTGCTTTTTATAAAACAATTTCCTAAACATGAATGAACTTTTCCCAACGGAATTATTTCCTTGACGTTTGTGCAAAGAACCGTAACCCTTTCTTGCTGTCCTTTGGCCTGTCAGAGGAGCTGAGACTGTCTATGCTCAATCCACCTTTTGCGCCTTTCCCATTCACACGCAGCTGCCTTGTGTCAAAATATGACATCTTCCCTAATTTTTAAGCTCTTTAGTCCTTGGGGACAGGACTCTGCTGTAAGAAAGCTCTGACTCAAAAGGGTTTCTGGCAGACTGTATCACAACCTAAAAATGCACATGGTAAGTGAATGAAGTCACAGAAATCCTTTCTTAAAATGGCATTGCATGTGGTTAAATTAGTTCAACATTTTTTTATCATAGAAATGTACCTTTTGTTTCTTATCATTCGAAAGTGTATTTAGTTTGTTGATTAAAAATATACACTATTAGAGTGTGCACATTAAGAAATCCCTACGCATCTTCTTTCTGAAAAAAAGTAATCTGTATTTCTTCACACTACTTGTCAAGATTTCTAAAGCTTTTGAGACAAAGAGCTAAAAAATAAAGAAAACCTCCCTTGTCAGTGGCTTTAATCACAGGCTGCAGAATAGCTAGCTGTGCTATATTTCAAAAGGCAAACTGGGCTGCAGAGAGTGGGACCAGTCACTAAATGAGACAGAAACAGCTGTGATTTTGCAAAATGTGCCAACATTTTCTTTAGCTCCAGGACACCAGACATTATTTGGTTTATAAAGTACCCTATGTTATTGGCTCCACTTCTGTTTGGGAGAATAAGATATCGTGTTCCGTATCCTCATTTCAGGCCCTCAGGAATATTAAAAATTGAGGTCAGCATTAAAAAAAATAAACTAGGATCCAGATATCCTCTCTAACTTTCTGAGAATATATCATGATTAAGCTTGCAAGATTCAGACCTTTTAAAAGAGAAAGATGAAATCATTTATAGCTTCTCCTAGGAAAGAGTCAGTCTTCCTTTCTTTTAATCAGGTAACAAATGACAGTTAAGATATAGGACCTTCCCAAGAGTTTTGGTGGCTATTGTGACAATACTATTTGCTGTTAGTAGTGTGTCATTTCCTTTGCCCTACTCTTACTCATATTGTGTCGTTTCCTCTGTTGGTTGCAATGCCAAAAGGATTATCTCAAGTACAAGGAATATGTTGTGTTTAGAGAGGAGAGGTGTGGGGATATCAGAGTAGTGAATTCCTAATTAAAGACACCAATTTCTAACAAAACCCTAACGTTAGCACAGGCTTTCTAAACTCCGGCACTAGGAACATTTTGGGCCAGATAACTTTTTGTCATGGGTAGCTGTCTGGACATTGCAGGGTGTTCAGCAGCACCCCTGGCCTATATGCACCAGTTGCCAGTAGCAACACCCTTCCAGTTGTGATGAAGTCTCCAGACATTGCAAGTTTATATCCCCTGGGAGGCCCAATCATTCCTTAGCTGAGAACCACTGCTTTAGCCCACTGGTTAAAAAGCCCTTCATAAAAGCCAAATCTACTTTTTTTATCCTCTCACATTTAGTGTATTAAGATCTTCTCTGTCAAATTCTCATATTAGAATTTATTGCCACATTGTATAATATCAGAAATAGCCCTGGGAGGTCCGATGGTTCAAGAAAGAAGCCATATGAAACTCAGGAGAAAGAGACATCTTGGGTTCTGAAATAAAATGTTTAGGTGAAGAATAAATCTGGGAGCATATGACGAATAAGTGGCAGGGCTAAAATTTTAAGGTAGGTTGTGGTTGCCAGTAAGAGTGCTCACAGACCTGTGCTTGACCGACCTCTGTCCCAGAGTTCAGAATCTGAATTTTTTGAGAAGATATCTGGAATATAAAGAAGCTGACTCCCTTCAGGGCCTCAACAGCATTGTGGGAAACTTCTCTGCAAGAAAATCAAAGAAGTGGAGAGCGAGCAACAGGAGAGGGAAAGGAGCAGCAGAATGCCCTAGAGTAGAATTGTGTAGTCATGAGACAGCAGCCAGGGCACGGTGCAGAGTCACAGTGGGAAGTGCAAGGAAAGGATGGAATCTCAGTCAGGATAGGCTAAGGATTGCTGTGGTAACAAAATGCTGTAAAATCTCTGAGGCTTAAAACACAAAAGTGGGTTTCTCATAGCACATGTGCGTCACAGATTGGCAGGAGTGTTTTGCTCTCTGTAAATACCAAGAGACTCAAGCTGATGGAACAGTCTGAATGCTTTTATCTCTGTGCCTGAGTGAAAATATGTTCTGAAGGGCTTTTGGTTCCATGTACAACTCGCTAGACAAAAGGAGCCAGGAAAGGAGAAACACTATGAACAATATCTAGGAAGGTACATTAATTAGCTACAACATATGGTGAGAGATACCCGTGGTGTCTCTGCAGTTGAGACAATACAACCTAAATTTATTGTTGTTTTTCCAGTAATCTTTTCCCAGCCTCCACCCTCACCTCACCTCTGCCCTTGCTTTCAGGCCATAGTGGATGGGTTCAGTGATGCATATGTGACTTAAGCTGGGCAAATCACAATCTCTTTATTCAGTTCTGTTTTCTGTTATAATTCACTGGTTAAAAATTGAACACCTGACCTAAGTGGACCGATAAGAATGCTTCTTTTAGAATTTTATTTTATTTTTTTATTGCAGTGGTAAAGTTATTTATTGATTATTATACATAATTTTGGGTTTATGTGATAATTGATACATTCATGCAATGTATGATCAAATTGGAATAATTGGGATATCTGTCACCTCAAACCTTTATCATTTCTTTGTATTGGGAAACATCTCAAACCTCCTTTAGCTATTTTGAAATACAAAATAAATTACAGTTAACTATAGTTACCCTACTCTGCTGTCAAAATGTCGAGCTTGTTCCTTCTAATCATATGCTTGTACCCATTAACCTACCTCTCTTCATCCCTCCCACCGCCACACACCCTTCTATACTCTGATAACTGTCATTCCACTTTCTCCCTCCATGAGAGTAACTTTTTTTTAGATTCAACATATGAGTGAGAACATGTGACATTTGTCTTTTTGTGCCTGGCTTGTATCAGTTAACATAATGCCTTCCAATTCCCCAATTACCTCAGAATATTAGAACTGACAATGAAAAAAATAAAACACGGTTGAAGTCTAAAGTGTAATGAACAATATTCTGGAGATATTAGCCATACTTTCTGTTATGTGGAAATATACTGGAGGAAGTTAATTGGAGAAAGAGAGAGAGAGAGAGAGAGAGAGAGAGAGAGAGAGAGAGAATACAGAAACATATCCACAAAGGATCAGTGTTACATATCAGATTTATTGGTTGCTCTGGAGGACCTCTCTAGTTCTTGGTTTCCATAAAATACTTCAGTAACTTTATAATTCACCTTGTGGCTCCCACTTAATCTAAGCTGATTGTTTTTCTGATACTTGAAATAAACTTAACATCTGTAATTGATTTCTAAAGCTATATAAACTACAGGTGCACGCTACCATGCCTGGCTAATTTTTGATTTATTGTAGAGACAAGGTCTCGCCAAGTTGCCCAGGCGGGTCTCGAACCCACGGGCTCAGGCAATCCACACACCTCAGCCTCCCAAAGCGCTGGGATTACAGGCTGAGCCACCGAGCCCGGCTGCTATTTTTTTCTTATATATCCATTTTAGAATGTATAATATAATTTCCTACTATGTCAGATAAGAAAGTCTGTATGCTTTTGGTAGAATAATTTGAGTTCCTGTGGGTATATTCCCAGAAGGGGGATTGCTGGGTCATATGGAAGGTCGATTTTTAGATCTTTTAGAAATCACCACACTGTTTTCCATAGAGGTTGTACTAATTTACACTCCCACCAACAGTGAAGAAGCATTCCCTTTTCTCCACATCCTCTCCAGCATCTGTTGTTTTTTTGAGTTGTTAATGATGGCCATCCTGACTGGAGTTAGGTGGTATCTCAGTGTGATTTTGATTTGCATTTCTTTGATGATTAGTGAGGCTGAACATTTCTTTCATGTGTCTGTTGGCTGCTCATATGTCTTCTTTTGAGAAGTGTCTATTCATATTTTTTGTCCACTCTTTAGTAGGGCTGCTTTTGTTGTTGTTATTGTTGTTTTGGGCACATTTGAACTCCTTGTAGATTCTGGATGTTAGGCCTCTGTCAGATGTATGATTGGCATATATTTTTTTCCATTCTGTGTGCTATCTCCCCACTCTCTTAATAGTTTCTTTTGTTTGCAGAAACTTCAGTTTGATGAGGTCCCACTTGTCTATCATACCTCTTATGGTATGGGCTTTTGGAGTTTTGATAAGGAATTGATTGCCTATTCCAATTTCTGTAAGGGTGTCTCTTGCATTTTCTAAGATTCTTATAGTTTGAGGTTTTACATGTAGGTCTTTGATCTATTTAGAGTTGACTTTTTGTGTATGGTGATAGGTAGGAAGGTCCTGTTTCAATCTTCTGCATGTGGTCAGCCAATTTTTCCAGCACCATCTACTGAATAGGTTCTCCTCACCCCAGTGGTTGTTGGTGGGGACTTTGTCGAAGGTAAGTTGGTTGAGAAATTGAGGTTTTACTTCCAGAATCTCTGTGCTGTTCCGTGGGTCTATATGCCTGTTCTTCTACCAATACTAGGCTGTTTTGATTATTGTAGCAGCACTATTCACAATAGCAAAAACATGGAAACAACCATGCTGCCCATCAAAAGTGGACTGGATAAAAAAATGTGGTACATATACACAATGGAAAATTACACAGCCATAAAGAAGAACAGAATTATGAACTTTGCAGCAACTTGGATGGATTTAGAGTCTATCATACTCAGTGATCCATCACAGAAACAAAGAACTGAGTACCACTTATTCTCACTCACAAGCGGACCCTGGACATTTATCATAATACTATAAAAAAGGGATTGGCAGTAGCAGGACACGGCCAGGAAGGGAGTGGGAGCACATTACATCAATAAAAGTATCGGATTCCAAACCAGGCAAAGTGGGGACCAAAGGGAGGCCCAAACTTCACCTATACAATGACTACTTATATACCTAATCCTGAATTGCACCCCCACATCTTTAAAATAAAATACAATTTAAAAAGTTTGTGTTCTTAAATTTTCTTTCCCCACTTCTTCCCTTCACAAATTAACTCATCAAATATTTATCATTATTACATTGCGATTATTCCTTTTTTTCCTCACTGTAACCTTGAACTCTTGGGCTCAAGAGAATCTCTCGCCTCAACCTTCCTAGTAATTGGGACTACAGGTGCACCACCACACTTGACCACCTTTATAAAACTTTTTATAGAGACAGGGTCTTGCTGTGTTGCCCAAGCTGGTCTTGAATTCCTCCTGGTCTCATGCAATCTTCTCTCCTTTGCCTCCCTAAGTGCTGGGATCGCAGGTATAAGCCACTGTGCCTGGCTTAATATTCTTAATATTCTTACCTTGCATTTCCCACCTTGTCACAAGTGCACTAGTTCTACATTTGAAGGGGCTTCCTACCACCATCAATTACAGTTTCTTCATTCTTGAGGTCTTTGTTTTGTTTCTTTATCTCGTTGTTGACTGGCTTCATTATCAAGCAATACTCAGGAATTCCATATTTACTGAGCCTTGCTTACTTGCGAATCACATTCTTTTGTGTGTATGTATTAAACAATGGTCTGGCTGACATAAAATTTTGAGTCCATATTTTTTTCCCCTTAGAAGTCTGTGGACATTCTAGCATGGTCAACTGGCATCAAACATTGCAGATAAGATTTATAAAGGTATCCTGCATTTGTTTCTTCTTTGAATTTAGGTGATTTGCTTTCCATTTTTGATGCTTGTTGAATTCTTTCTTTATTCTTGAATTTTAATAAATTCTCAAGGCATGTCAAAATTATTCATTATGCATTAAATTTTTCTTAAACACAATATGGCACCAACATATTTATATTTTTCTTTATTTCTGAATGATTTCACAATGAATATTTGAATATAATTTTGGTTTTGTTTTTCAGGTAAAGATAAATTTATTATGTGTGCAAGAAATCGGCCTCTAAATCAATTTTATTTTCCTTACTTGCTTACTTTTCAGCATTTTTTTCTTCATGATCTGCACTGTTTTCTCAAGTGTTTTCTTTATATATCTGACTGTATTTCACCAACATCTATTCTGCTTCTTACTGCTTCAAATTTGTTTTAATTTCTCTAGTTTTAATATCTTGAAGTTTCTTTTCTGCTTTTTCAGCTCAGCTTTTATCTTTGCATGGTTTATTAAGTCTATTAATTTTTCATATTTTCGAACTACTTTTTTCAGAGGAATTTTAAATAATTTTGAGATTGTAAAAATAGATTCTGAAACTATTAAAATTAAATTTAAATAACTTAACTTTGGATCCTGTATTACCGTATCAGACAGCACCAACATAGAACTTTTCCATCACTGTAGAAATGCCTATTGGCCAGTGTTGTACTAGAGCACAGTTATCTTTCTGTATGTTTGTGTGGGGGTGTATTTTCCGTGTTCGGCAACAATCGCTGTCTTGCTCTTTGCTTCTTTCTTCCTACCTTACCAATTAGGCAGCATATCTAGGTCAGAGTTTTGTTCTCTGAACAATGAGACAGAATGTCTCCAGAAATACCAAGTCAACCTTCCTTGCATGCTCTTCCATACTGCAGAAATAGGTCCTCACAAAAGTGCTCACTCTTCCTTTCATTGCAAGTATTTGAAGGACCAAGAAAGGATCCTTTTAGGTCTCTTAGAGCCCTATTGCTTATTTTCAAAGAACTCTTCACATTGATTATATCTGGGGAATATATATGTCCTCCTCCAATTGGCAGACATTTTGCTATGTTTAGCTGATATTTCTCCTAGTCTCTCTCTCTCTTTTTTTTTTTTGGTGGTAGTCATTTTAATAGTTTTATACTATTCTTAGGTACATAGAGGCATTATTCCTTCCCATATTTTCATCCTCTTTATTCATTTCAGTGCTTCCCACCAAATAATGTTATGCTATTTTTCCTGTTTTGTTTTATTGAAAGCCTATCATAAATTCCTAAGAAAAGCAGCTATATGATAAAGGCATTTTTTATAGTGCATTGGAATATGTGTTGTTGGAAGGGATAGGGAAGACGTGGGGAAGTAATTTAGGAAGCTCTAGAAGTTACTTAGACTTGTGATAATCAAGGAACATGGTAGGGTGGGTCTAATTTTGAAGTGTTCTTCATACATAATTGTAGACCATTACATATTTTAAGATTCAAAAGTAGTTTACTAACTATTCTAAAAAATATATCATTGCTATGGAAGACAACTTTTAAAAATATTCTAAAAAACACTATGTAAAGAAACTGCTTCAGTCTTTTCAATTGTAGTTCACACCAGTAGTCTTCTCTAAAGAGGCTGGCTTATCTAAACCAGAGAAAAGAGCACCTGAGGATGTGCCTGAGAAAAATTCAGGGCATAACACACATATACATGGAACAACAAATCCATATAAGGAGCTAGATTGTTATCTTTTAAAAAAATGTTTCATAACAAACAGACAGATTTCTTTTCACAGATACCTATAAACCAAGTTACTCATGAGAGTCAGGACCGAGGTTCCAAGCTCTGGCTACAGTGCCCCAAACCATAAGATTCAATTTATACCTCAGGATTTTTTGGCCTGGCCCAAGTAGCTCTCAGCTGGCAATGATTAAAGACTTCACCTGCTAATTTCATTTCTCTAGGGCTTTATTTATTCATTTATGTAACAAACATTTACTGAATGCCAACTATGTACCAGGCATTGCTTTAGGTCCTGGGATAGCGCAGCAAGTGAGAAGGGAGCACATTCATCTTCAGCTGCTTCCCTTTCAAGCCATTACTAACTTCACTATAAAAGTTAACGTCTGTATATCTGTGGTGTAGCAGAAATCAATAGCATTAGCCAAAATTACTCATACATAAGAAACACGATTTTATATAGAGTTCTTTTAACCTTCCCTTTCTATTCTTCAAATATTCCTATTTTAAAAATGAAACATTAATTTTCAGAAATCTTTGAAAGATAATAAGAAGTTCTTGAATAATATAAAATACACTTCATAATAGCTCTAGCCAATTAATTTTATTGTCAGGAGATGTTTTGTGCACTTTTGCATTCTGATCCTCTTCCATTTTATCTTTGGTAGAAAAAAAAATCTCCCCTATAAATCATGACAAACACTACAGAGGAAATAGTCTGGATTTTTGCCAATCTTGGTAGTGTATTTTTAAATCAAGGAAATGTTCTAAAATCAATATTTAAATAGCATATTTGGCAACTTTTTCTGCCCTGAATAAAATGGAGTATATTTTTTGAAGAGGAAGAGCAATGGGAACCAGACAGAAAGCAGAAAGTTCAAGAAGCCATCCTCTGTGAGCCTTCAAGGGTCTTCAACATCCCAGATCTCTTTCTCTATTACTAGCCATCTTCTTTTCATCTCTTTAAACTTCATTTCTGAGTGTGTTGCAAAGTTGCCACCTCCATTAGTTTTTTCCAGAAGCCCCATCAATGCAGTTTCCAACTAGTTACTGGATTAATTTTTCTGTAACATCCAGCCATCATATCTTTGTAAAATCACTAGTGCATCTCTCTCTTTGTCACTGGTACTGATTTCTCTCCTCTTTGCTAGAACATAGAGATACCTCATTTAATATTCTGATTGTTTTCATGCTTCCCCACTTCCTTTAATGTGTTCTCAAGCAGACCTATAGGGATGTTTCTACAACCTAGGCAAGTGACAACCTTGCCCTTGTTAAATACCTCCTCCACAAACCTCTTGCTTGCTTTATCTTTCAACTTTTTGAGTGTTTCTTATGTAAGTATTGGATGACATTAAATCAGCTAAAAGAACAAGGGGCAAATAATAAACAGAATGACACAACTGGAAACCTGGTCAGGTTATTTGGGCTCATCCGGTATAAACTTTTCATTTATATTGGGAAGATGATTGTGTATGAGCTCTGGAGAGTTGTGACATGAAAAAATATTGCAGATGTACCACCTTAATAATAACAGCTACTTTTATCAGGTTCTTATTATAACAGAGGCATGATATGATGCGCTTCAAAAATATTCTCTACTTTGTTCTTCACAACAGCTATGCCTGACAAATGAGAAACTAGAAGCATGGGGAGCTAATAATTTACCAAGATTGAACCAGGAAGTAATCACACTGACTTGGATTGAGATCCAAATCTGCTTGAATTCACCACTCATACTCAGGACAGTCAGGCCACACAACCTTCCCAAGTTCTTTCAGTGTGTTCTCTGTCATGCTGGTTTCCCTGAAAAAAAATCTGTATTTCTTATACACAGTGAGATAAATTACAAAACCCAAAGTCAAGTCTTTAAGTGGGAAAATTGACTAATAGACATTTCATGGAGCTAACAGCATAAATCTGCAATCTCTCTCTCTCATCTGGCTCTATTTGAGTATATGAGATGGTAATCTTCACCGTTCCTCTGTATCACTACCTAATATTTAAAAGGGTTATCATGTCAGGCCATGTGTTTGGGCTTCATGATTCATAGGAGAGGAAGAGAACTTCAACTCTCAATTGTAATACCAATCCATTTGTCATGGTGCTCAGTTATACAGAACTAGGGCGCATGTAAAATAAATACCTCTTTCTGTTCCAAGCCTCAATGAGCATTTTTCTTGATGCATTTGGATTCCTCGGGTAAGAAAATGACAATGTAAAGCCATTCTTTACATTCGATGTTGTGAGTTTGAACAAAGGGCTGTGAGACTGCTATGGTGTGAAAGCTGGCAAAGTTCACAGAACAAAGGAGGGCAAAGCCCCCTTAAAATCACAGCATTCCACTTCATTTTACTTTGTGTTGTTATGTCAAAAACTGAATTTGCTAGTTTGCAAGTAGATATAATGGCCAGTAGAGCTTGGTCAACTGATTAGTTAGTGTGTTTTAAAGCAAGAGATTGGAAAAAACAAAGAGCAGATTTAAACTCATATAAAATCAGCTCTTTACTGGAAAGCGGTCTCACTTTCACTTACAGTCATGTAAAAAAACTTATTTTCATAACCAAAAAGTGATACTTTATGCAATTTGATACCACTGTTTTGATTGGAGCTTTTTTTTTGTATTCTCATTACCAGATGTAGGAGTGACAACACCCTTAAAAACAGCACTAACTCCCCAGTACATATCCACAAACCCAATATCTATTTGGATGGCTTATATAAAGTTCTTGAACTTTTATATTGAGGATTGGGAATAACTGAGAGTTAAAAATATAAATATCCCCATTTATAAACAAACACAATTTGTTGGAGATACTGGGATTCTCCAAGCCACTATCTCATTACGAGCATGAGGCAGCATTAGAGCGATAGCCAAGATGACATCTGAGAATTTGACACACAGAGTAATATGAAATTTGTGCCTTCAATCCAGTTTTCTTTGGGGGGAACGAGGTGCTTTTTCAGAATACTGTGTTCTTTCTTATAAAGCCTAGATAGTCTATTACATCTATCCCACTGTCATAAGACAGAAGTGAGAGGGAGAGGACAGTTCCAAAGAATGAGTCAGGACACAAGCCATTTTACTAGAAGCTATTTTTTAAAAAGTAAGGCTCCATGAATTACTGTACAAAACATGCATTTGTACAGTAATAAATTTACTTTTATTATTGTATTTCACTATCTCATTCTAAAAAAGACTTGAAGTACCTAGCGTCCAGTTAAATGTAGCAAAATACTTAAGCTATAAAAATAATAATGATGAAAACTTAAACCTGAATTTTGGACAATGGAAAAGAAAGAGACTAAGAAAAAACTGATTGTTTTCTGAAGAAGTTTGGTATTGAATACAGAACCTCATGAAACATAGGAAAAAAAAATAGCAAATCACTCAGAACCAGGACAATCAATGTGATAAACATTTGGGAGAAAGATGTCTCCAATATCATAACTACATAAAAGTTTCACCAATTCCAATATTACTTTTGAAGATTAGGACAAATTATATACATTTAAATCCTATAATATAGGGATTTAATGCATTATATGAGATATGTTGTTATGCATACGTGTATATATTTAATATACTTGCATAAGCATCAAATGTATATGAACATATGTACATGCATTAGTGTGCATATAACAGATATACATGTACTTATAGTATATGTATGCATATTATATGCATATTTCACTATATTTTATAATGCATTAGCTATTTAGTAACTGTTTGTAGCTTATTCTATAGCATATATTCAGTTATATGCACCTAAAACTTAAAGTTTTCCTAAATTAAAGATTAGCACAGCCTCTTCAGCTGCTGTTAGCCTACTGGTCACTCTTGTTAAACTTCTGGTAGGTGTTAACTGATTACTTCAACAAATACTGAATTCCTGACATATTCCAGACTCAATAAGAAGCAATGAACAAAACAGACATGTTGGTTTTTTGAAGCTGACATTTAGGTGAGAAGATGCATAACCAAATTAAAAATTGTAATTCATATTGTAAGAGAGAACAGGAAGCATGTGTTACAGATTGGAAGGTCAATAAGGCTTTCCAGTGGAGAGCTTATTTAAGCTGAGATCTGATGCTTGAGAAGAAGCAATTACCCTAAGAAGTGGAGGAAGAGCATTCAGGCAGACAAAACTGCATGCGAAGAGCCCTGGACATAGAAAAAGATTCAGTGTCATCCAGGAAAGACAGGAGGGCTGATCTGTCTAAAGCATAGAGAAGGACAGAGTGGGACAAAAGGTGATTAAGAAATTGGCAGGGCCCAGATCATGAGTGCCTCCCTTGAAGACTCTGCTAAAGAATTTGAATGTTATCAAATGTGCAGTGAGATCACTTTGGCATTTGTGTGGAAAATGAACTGGGAACAAGTAAGATTGAAGAAGGGGAGACAGGTTAGAAGATTATTCAGCAACCCTAGTGAGAGATGATAGACTATGATAGAGCTAGTAGAGATTTTTTAAAATGGGGTGATACTTAGTGGGTAAAGTTAACCAGACTGGGCTATCGAAGTTTCTAGAATGACCACTGGGTTTCTGTCCCAAGCACTGGCCTTTCCCCATGGTGCCATTAAGTGAAATGGGAAAGATCAGGTGAGAAATGGGTTTGGTAGAGAAAAACAAACACACAATTCTGTTTAACACATGTTAATATGCATTCAAATGGAGATGTCAAAAACAGATGAGAGGTTGGGGCAGACAGAGTGTCTCAGCTTTGGCACTGTTGACATTTTGAGCCAACATAAGTCTTT
Source organism: Tarsius wallacei (assembly GCA_963574415.1). Taxonomy (NCBI): domain Eukaryota; kingdom Metazoa; phylum Chordata; class Mammalia; order Primates; family Tarsiidae; genus Tarsius; species Tarsius wallacei. The sequence continues at coordinate 35,679 of CAUYQG010135696.1, forward strand.
GTTGTGAGTGCTGTCCTGGACATTGTAGGAATTTTGGCAGCATCCCTGACCTGTACCCACTAGAAGCCAGTAGTAACCCCTCCTGTTATGGCAACCTAAAATATCTCCAGACATTGCTAGATGCCATCTGGCAGGGAGGGATAAATTAAGAACCACTGGCTTAGAAACGTAATTGGGAGTTGTTGGAATATTGGTGAAATTTTAAATTCCTGCAAGTGGAAAAAAATCACCCACAGAGTTTCAGTTCTATCAAAATGGTGTATCAAATATATGCAGAAACCCTCTCGTTATCTTTGAAATGCTTGATAAAATATAGCAGTATTAAAAACTTAACACTGACAGCATAAGGAAAAAGACATAATCCCCAGGCATTAAAATATAATTTTTTATAAGAAGAATTGGAACTTAAATCAATAAGCATGGAGCAGACACTGCTGGAGCCCTAGTGCTGGAGGTGGAAAGATTACTACATCAGGAGATAGCCATGGGGCTTGAATATTAACACCTACGCATGGCCGGCCTTAGGCAAAGATTCAGAGCTTTTTGTGAAAAAGACCTTCAATAAGGTCTAGACCATAGAAATTTGAAGCTTCAGTGAAAGGTGAGAATTAAATATCTTCCACTGACCTAGCATTTGACAAGGAGGCTTATATTTGTCTAGTGTCTGGGAAAAAGTCTCCAAGCAATCAAAAGTCTGAATCAATGTCCCATATGGTTTGGAATCCAAATTTGCAGTACCTGAGAAGGTCAGGGCCCTCCAACTGAGATCATAATATACAAAATTTGGTCCTTGTGATTCCTTCGCGATGCCTGGAAAAAGCAGTAATGCAAAATTTCTCTGGGTGGTCATTCTCACTACCATCAGCATGAAAACACCAGAAAAAAACAAACCCTTTGAAAAAAGTCCAAAATTACAAAATTAGAGTATAAAGAATTCATTTGCCATGAGTCAAAGTTTACAAACAACAAATAGAATGATTACTCTAAGTATTTGAACCAGTAAACAAACTGAGGTAGACTATAATGGTAATGTGGAAATGACTAAAAATATTAAAATAAACTAATACATAACAAAGAACAAATGACCATTAAAAATAGAATTATTGAAGTTATAATAGCAATCAGCAAAATTATAAAGACAATGCAAATGAAATGATGGGCTGTTGCTAAACAGAAACTTCAGAAACAGGAAGATAGAGCCAAGGAAATATCATAGATTAGATGGAAATATCACAAAGAATCGATGGCTATTATCAGAGACTGCTTAAAGATAAACTATGCAAAAAGCTGGAGAAGGACCAATGCATATCTATAATAAGCGAGTTCCAAAAGGTTAGGATAGAAAGAAGAAAGAAATGACAATAATTGAGGAATCAGTGCTTATGAACTTGGAAAATTGATCAAAGACGTACATTCTTAAATGGAGAAAAAACAAAACAAAACATAAATCTCAATCAAGATAAATAGCAAATTCAGGATAGACACAGTGTAGGAAAATGTGGCACTCTAAAAATATTTTTGAATATTTTAAAGAGATTAAATTAAGGGAATAAAATTAGAAGAGGAACTTCAGCAATTAGAGTATGCAAATCAAGTATTTGAAAATAACGTAGAGATTAATATCTGTATAAGTTTGTTCCCATGTAGTTGTGCTACTCACTGCACACAAGTGAAAAGAAAAAATATCAGCCTACAGAAATGAAACTATTTTCTTCCAGGGCACACACACTATACATCTAGCATGAAGATTGCAGCTAATCTGCTTCTTGATGTATTAGTTTGATTTTGGGGCCAACAGAGATCAAATAAAAGACCCTCAACTTCAGCCCCAAAACTTTCACTCAGTGTTAAGAAACCTGCATTGTCTTAATTTTTAAATTCTCTTTTATTTATTAAAGTGATGAGGTACCAACCCTGTTAAATAAAAAAAAAAAAATTAGTTTTATGGAACTATGATAAAATCAAATATGGCTTTACAGTTATTTTTTATTTGGAATTTTCTTTGCATGTTAATATAGTTGATAAATATGTAGTTGACATGGATGTATACTCTGAATCTTAGAAAATTTTAAACATATCGGTTAATGCCATTATTAAACATTACTTTTAAAATTCTCAATGACTTTTGAAAATTTGCTTTGTTTCCCACCATAGACTGATAGTATTTACTTAAAATTTTTCTCTTTAGTAATATCACTATCAATTTTTCTTCAGTTTCACATAGACTGTTTTATACACTTTTTGTATGCCCCTCTATTTGTGACATATATATTTTGCTGTTGTATTTTGTAATATTTTTATTTTTAATATTTCTGCATTATTTGACTTTAGATGTAGCTCTATAAGTAGAAAATCTCTACATTGAGACACAAGTGAATCTATTTTATTTTATTATAAATATCATTGCTCTTAGTATAATGATAATTTCATACTATCATTTTTTTAAGATTGCAAGTTTCCTAGTAAGCTATGTTCTACTTACTCATATTAAGAACTAATATTTCTAGTTGCCAGATTTTTTTTGTATTAAAAGTCAGAGTTCAAATTTATTGTACACTTCCCATGTGTCAGATACTTTGCAAGAATTTTTCTCTTAAAATTATAACAACCAGTGAGAAAGGTACTGCTATTGTTATTGATGTATAGGTATGGGGCTTGAATTTTAATACCTAGCCTATGTTCCCCCCTGTATATTGTATATTAAATCAATTTTCATAATAGCTCTGTGGATGTTATTATCACATTTTACAGATGAAGAAAATGGTGCCCACAGAAGTTAAGGACGTTGCTCAATTTCACACAGCTAGTGAGCAGTGGGCCTGGAATTCCAGACCCTGAGATGTGACTAAGAAGCTCAGAGGTTCTGTGTTTACTTAGAAGATGATTGGGAAGGAGGATGCTTTAATTGTTTAGAAATTTACCAAGAGACAGCAAAACATTGCGGTTATGAATGCAATCTCAGGGCTAGATGAGGTCTGAGTTTGAATCCTTCCCAGGCCACTTCCTAGTCTAGCATCTATGGACAAGTTGCCAAGCTCTTCTGAACTGCAGGCTTTTCATCTGTAAAGTGGGAATACAAATAGCAGTGCATAGCTGACTAAATTGTTGGGATAATACACTTGAACTGCCTGGGACACAGTGCCTGGCACGGAGTGTGTGCTATAAACGTTAACTCTGAAGAACAAAGAAAGGCAGCATTTCTCCCTCCAGGCAGGCGTTTCCTGCAGTCCCACGTCTTTCTCACAGCCTTTCCTCTATTGATTGCTTCTTCTGGTGAACCTCTTCTATTTGAGAAAAATGTTGACGGTTGCTCAGATTGATTAAGATTCAGATTGTGCACTCTTTGCGAGTACTTGATTTAAATATGTTTTCTGTTTATTTATTCATTTCTTTACTTCTAAACTTTTTGTCCTTGGATTCTACAGGCTTTTCTTCATAAATGTTTATTTAGCTTCAGATTTTGTATTTTTAAAGGCAGTATCTCAATAACTTTTATAGTTTTTCACCCAAAAATGTGCACAGTTTTTGTCCATATTAATATTACAACTTGAACCTTGAAAAATTTATTTTATTCAGAAAATTGCTATTTATCCTCTTATTTGGATAAAACTGCACTTTTATTCATGACTTTGGGTTGGATCCGGAATCTCAGAAGAATTCTAATCGGTTGAGCTTTCCTGCTTATGGAAAGAATGTCAGCAATGCCTCAGAAAAAGGGAAGGGCATTGCTGCTTCTGTGACTGGATTACCTTGGCCTTCTCAGAGGATGGTTTAGGTATTTCTAGAAAAACAGCAGTCTTTATTATAATCCACTAACTATACTGACAGTAATAGAATAACTTTGGTTAAAATAATCAAGTGAGAGAAAACGTGGTGTTGGTGGAGAGAACACTGCTTGGGGTGGAGGTGGGGAAAGCCGCTTCATCTGAAACTGATTGCATCATGACCATTTCAGGGTGACCTTGGACAAGTCAACCCAATTTCTGTAGGCTTTAGCCTCTTACATGTTAGTACAATGTCTACCTCTTCTGATTGTGTAATTGTATCTTATTCAGAGATTTAAATGACTCTAGAGTAAATTTTTTTTTTTTTTTTTTTGAGTTGGAGTCTCACTCTGTCGCCCAGACTGGAGTGCAGTGGCCGCTCCCGGCCACCGCAGCCTCGACCTGCTGGGCTCCGGCAATCCTTCCGCCTCAGCCTTCCAAGTAGCTGGATCTACAGGCGCGCACTACCACGCCCGGCTAATTTTTGATTTATTGTAGGGATGAGGTCTCGCCAAGTTGCCCAGGCGGGTCTCGAACCCGCGGGCTCAGGCAATTCACTCACCTCAGCCTCCCCGGGCAAGGGATTACAGGCTGAGCCACCGAGCCCGACTAGAGTAAATTTTATGTTCTAAAATTTGAAAGCATTTAAGTAGTACGAGGAATGGATGCTACTTTATAAAAAGAAATGGAGACTTCAAGAAGAGGGAAATATTGTTCTATTAAAATACTTGAAGATATTTCATGAAGAAGAGAGAAAAGAATTATTCACGGCTTTCCTTGAAAACAGAACCTCTGGTTGAAAGTCATAGAAATCCTAACTTCTTCCCAATTTAAGAAACTTTTTCAGAATTCTCTGCATCTGAGGAAGTCAGAGAAGAGATCAGTGAATCCCTTGTGAGGTGGGTGAAGTGGATCTAACTCTAGGTTTTAGATGAGCAGTTCCCAAGATTTGCTGATGCATGCCTTGTCAGATACTTACTAGAAAGAAAAAAACAAGGCAAGGAAAAACTGGAGGATGAAAGAGAAAATATAGAGAGAAATCAAACCATTTTAGTGTACTATCTCTCAGTCTTTTATGGGAAAATAGTGTGTTATTGTTGCACATTGATCATTTATTAATGTAAGATATTTATTGAATGCCTAATTTAAAAATAAAAACTTGCGGGCATGGCAGTTTGTGCCTGTAATCTCAGCTACTTGGGAACCTGAGGTGGGAGAATTGCTTGAGGCCAGGAGTTTGAGACCAGCTTGGGCAACATAGCAAGACCCTGCCTCTATTTAAAATAAATAAATAAATAAATAAATAAACTATCTAGGAACTAGAAAAAAAATAATAGCTTACAAACTCCTGCCCTCTTGGAGCTTACATTCTAGCAGGGGAAGGGCAACAATAAACAAAGAACACAGAATGTTAAAAGATCATAAGTGGAATGAGGGAAAAAATAAAATGAGGTTAAAAGAGATTGAAAGTGCCAATATGAGAGTGTGTAATTCTAAAATAGGTAATACTGGAAGACTTTAGTGAGAAGCTGAACATTTAGGAAATGCTTGTGAGTAGTGAGGACACGAGCCACACAGATATTTGGGAGAACAGAATTTCAAATAAGGGGACACCCATTGCAAAGGTCCTGAGGTGCACTGATTTCTTCTGGGGGGGGTGTGAGGCCAACATGACTGGAGCAAAGGGAGCCAGGGCAAGAGTCTCAATAGATGGTGTCAGAGAAGTGACAAAGGGCTGGCCATGTGGAAACTTGTATGCCATTGTAGGGACTTTGTTGCTCTGAATGATAGATTTTGAGTAAAGGGTAGCTTGATCTAACTTTTTTTTCCAGCAGAATATCTCTGGTTGAGGTGTGGAGATACACTATGGAGGCCAAAAGCAGAAGCAGAGAAGCCAGGTAGGAAGCGATTCTAGTGCACCAGATAAGTGATGGTGGTGGTTTGGCCCCTGGTGAAAGCAATGGCAATAAACATAAGTGATCAGGTGCTGGCTGCATTTTGAAGATAGAATTAACAGATTGGATGCTGGCCTCTGAGAAATAGTAGAGTTGATGATGACCAAGATAGGAAACACCAGAGATTAGACTGGTATTGGTGGGGTTGGGGGTGGGAGAGGAAGGTCATTTTTGGGCAATTTAAGTTTGAAGTGATTTTTAGGTATGGGGGAGTCTGGAAAACAGTGGCCAATAAGACAAGTGGAAAACCAAGATACTTTAGTAACTTGGAATCCAAGAAGGAGAAGGAGAAGGAGGAGGAGGAGGGGGAGGAGGAGGAGGAGGGGGAGGGGGAGGCGGAGAGGAAGGGGGAAGGAGGAGGAGGAGGAGGAGGAAGAGGAGGAGGAGGAGAGGAGGAGAAGGAGAAGAAGGAGAAGAAACATACAGCAAAGAGGAGAGTGGGGAAACTGTGTCTTAGGACTGACAGTTGACCATTAGTGACCTTAATGTGGTAAAAACATAGTACACAGTATTATAACCTTTAATGGGCCACCTTTTATCATTGACAAAACATCCTTGGGCAGCACATGACTGTATATACTGAAATGTAGCCTAAGTTAATAAGAAACAAATTTTGAAAGTCATATGATCTGAAAAAAAATAAATGTTTTTACATTAATTTTCAATGCTCCATGCCTTTTTTTTTTCTTGCATCTTTTCCTACTCCAGCATGAGGGAAGATCTATTCATAACACGGAAGATTAATTAACACACAAAAGTGTTTGCACACTGTGTGACCAAACCAACAGGAAAGTCAAGAGTGGCTTGAACTCATCTCCTGTCTTATTTTATGGAAAGATTCATTAGATTATGTTTTCAGATGTGATACCTATCACCATGGTGCAGATTTTTAAAATTACAAATAGTTCTATTTAACAATGTAAATATAAACAATATGGGTTTATAATTTTCTAATGAACCTTGTTAACTTGAGGTTCAATTCTGAAGAATTCATGAATCTCCCAAAGAGCTCAACATGCCAATATTCTAGTTTGTCCTATGAAAGAATATCCTTATGAGGTCAAGAGAAGAGGTAAACTTTAAAAATAATTTCTTTTTTATTTTTGCACTTTGGCACAGAAGCTCCTGGGCTTTAATAACAAAGCTGCTCTAGTGTATGTGGGGATATTTTAGTGAAGATCCCAACAGAAAACCTCAGGCTGCTCTCCTTCCACTGATGAGTGTCTGCAAATATCACAAATGATGGTAGGTCTCTGACTCATGGGAACACAAAAACCAAATTGTACAGCAAATTTTAGATTATTGTGTTTCTTGTTCTGAGTTTAGTGGGTGATCAAACATCTCTGAGGTACCACTTTGGTTTATGTTTTATACACTCTTTTCTTCCTGTCATACTATCCTTGACTTTTCTTGTTCTGTCTCCTCTGATGACTTTCAGTCAATTGAATGACAAGTATTTGTTATGACTTTCTATAAGTGCATCTTGTCTGTCACTTGTCTAACTAGCAGGCAGTAGGACTGGCAAAAAAATAGGACTGGTGGAAATGGATGGAAGTGGCAACTGAAAGAAAATAAAATCCTGAGCATGGAACCTCTGGAATAAACTATGTGCACTTGATGACTGCAAGATATGCTTTCCATATCACAAGGGGAGAGGGACATATCAGTGTCTCTGACATATCAGAGACTGAGATCTGAGAAGAGAAAAAGCCTTTTTTCGTGGAACTGTGTTAAACAGATGGTGCAGAAGTCACACAGATGAAGGAAAGTCTCTGCCTTCAAGAAGTCTAGCATCTTGTACTAGGTGATAGCTGAAAAACAGTATTAAAGCATCGACTGGCTCTCCCTAATAAAAGTACAATAATTAGGGAACGGGCATTATATGAGCTAGGTAACCTATAGTCAAAATATTAGTATATTTTGGGCCCAAAATTGTACTTTTGAAATGCCTCTTTGTTGAATAATTTATTGTCATTCATTTATAGAAATATCTCCAGTCATTTCTCAGCCAAACTGAAGAAAACAAGCTTCCCATTAAGTCTGGGTAAATATGAAAAAGTAAGCATTAAACATCTCCCACCTCCGCTCCTGGGCCTGTGTGCTGCTAACACCCTCCAGGATCACTCTGCAGGAGACCAGGAAGAGATACAGGGCAGGGTCAGCTTGAGATTTGGGTCAGTTGTGAAGTCTAGCACCTCTCTTTACCTGGGGACCAGTGAAGGCAGCTACCTCCTGGAACCCTGAAATCTGTGTCAGGATGTTTGCCTGCCTGAACTTAATAGTATCAAATAAAAACTGTGCTTTCCTCCAGGCTGATCGACATGTTCACTTGTCTCCATGTATATTTTCCTCTACTCCATTCCCAAGTACAGAGATTGAGTCTGAAACCAGGAAATTAACCTGAGTATTCATAACCAAGCTGACATAAGCAATGTCAGATAAGCATAACAAGCACTAGTAAGCACTGAAATCAAATCGCTGTTCAATCACGGCAATAGCTGGTCAGGAAGCATTTATGTACCATTTTTTACAGACCATTGCATTTCTAAATGTTTCTGCACAGTTCCTTTTAATTAGAGAAAATTAATCACTTGTAGATTTTAACTTCGATCCTGGATAACCTTTACATTAAGTTCATTTTTTTTGTTTTGCTGAGGTTATCCTATTCCATCAATTCAAGTACAAGGAAGAAATACCTAAGTAAATTTGTAACAGTGAAGCATTTATGTGGCATTTCCTTTGATGTGTGTTTTGTGCAGATGAAACAAACTCCAAGATTTTCAGAGGTTTCTTTCGTCAGAGCAAATGTATCCCATGTACTTCCAACTCTTTGACACTGAATGAAATTTTGTTGTTCCTAGACTATGACTATCAGGGTTTTTCAGATTAGAGTTTGGATTTAATCATATTTAAAAAAATTGTTTTATCTCAATGAATAGTAGGAATAACTTCTGTGACATTTCACAAAGCTGGAAGTTAAGTATGATGACTTTAACCTAATTACAAAGTTGTTTGATAAAATTTTACAATTCAAGGTGAGGCTCTCATAATAAAAGCAAATAATAATGAAAGCTGCCGAGACTTCCTACTTTCTTCCTCCACTGAGTGCCACTGCTGAATTCAATGTATCCCAGGGACATTCATCTCCTTTTTTTTTTTGTAATTTTCCTCATCTGAGGTTCACTGAATTTTTTTTCAGATAGTTCTGACCTTGGAGTGTCTTTTATTCCTTTTGGATGACAGTATGGACAAGCATCTGCTTCTGCAGTTGCTAATGCCAAGTTTATTTGCCAAGAATGGAACACAGGTTTCTTAACATTTTGCAAAAAAAAAAAAAAAAAAGACTCAAAAAAATTCATGAGGACAAGAGTATTTTGCAGTAAAAATATAATGGAAAACATGTTCACTATTTATGGAGATGAAAGATGTTCATAAATTATACATTTGCTTCTGGGATGGGCGCAACATCTCAACTGTTTCACTTCTCACTTTCTCTACTCAGAGTTGTGTGCATCTGATCTTGTAAAAATTTCAGAATAATGGCCAAAACAAGAATGTTTCTCATCACAAATCTTTGTAGTAGACAAACAGCAGTTTAGATTTTCATAGCTTTTAATGCACCTTTGAGTATGTGTGCTTCCAGGGTTACTCATCCTTTGTGCTGATGTAGGTACTATTAGGTGTGATGAGTTTCAGGAAGGTAGGTAAGGAGGTGGTCCATGTTTGCAGGTGAAAAGGAAAAAAAAAAAAAAAAGACATGGACGTCTTGTGTGGCCAATGCTTAAAACTCCACTTACCAGCTGCAAGAAATTTCTATGGCCACCCTGCTTTCCACACAGATTATGAGAGACTGATGGAGCTTTAGGAAAGGGACAAGTAGTCCCAGCAGGTTGATTGCTTTTTTGTACTTCATGGCATCTTTGATTTTATTTTAACCTGATTTTGCCTGTACAAATGATGTTGGGGACACGTGTGTTCTCTAATGTCATGTTAAACAAGCAATATGTAGATATTTTACATTTTTAAATTCCAGAGAAGTAAATAAGAAGCTTTGTTAAAAGTGTCCCCCCCAAAAAATAAATTTAACCCCTAAAAATTTCAGTAGTCATGGTCAACTTCTCACCTTTGTAATCTCATTTAGAAATTTTACAAAAAGCTTCTTACTTACTTGTATGTAAAACTTTTTATTTCATTTTCCATAAAACATCTCAAAATCTGTATAGAATAAGAAATTTTAAAACTAGCTTTAACATGGCAATTATGAATGGATTTTCCATTATAATTGCTGGTAAAAAATGAATTATTCATAAATCCATTAGCTAATTATAAGCTATAAATCAGCTTGTTAAACAAGTTTCCCTTACATGGACATAGTTTTGTACTGAATGCATTTATATAAGCTGTGTTAAATAATTTCTGAATTTCTTAATGCTAATAAGAACTGTCTCACTTAAAATCATGGCATCTTTTTAAGTTATCTGTGTGGGTTTCATAATCTTGAACTTGACATGAATAATATTGATGTTTAAAAAGTCACTACAAAAATTAATCAGATATCTGTTTTTCCAATTCCTTAATGAAATAGTTGATTTATACTAGCTAATTTTAATAAAATCACATCAAGACAATATTGCAAGAAAATTCTTAATGCAAATCCAGCATTTTGATAAAATAACAGCCATCTACATTTTATACAAATGAATCAGTTCTTTTTTTTAAAGTTTTAAATCTAAGCATGTTTTAAAACAGAACTCTTTTAATTGTAAAGAACTGATAAATCAATGCCATACAGTGAGTTCTGTGCATGTGAGTAAAATCTGATCAGGGGTGAGCAGTATTGAAGGTGTGGGGAACGGGAGGGTACTGGTTTCTAGACAATAGCGGTTTTCATACATAGAGAAAATATTAACAATAACTTAAGTTTTTCATTCTAGCATACTTGCCCTAAGCCTTCTTTCATAAAGTCATGTTCTATTAAAAATACAATATAATTGCATTTAAAAATTTGGAAATGAAAAAAGAAAAATAATCACTCATAATTGCACTACTTTGATGTTGATCACTGTTAACATTGTGCTGCATCTTTCCATTATTTTTCATTTTCCACTCTTTTATGCTCCAAATGTCTTCTTTAACAGAGCTTTTCAAGGTATTGATAGATCCACGGAGCACTTACTACATCAAGTGCCATGTATTATTCCGTTAACTCTGCACAAACATACCTGTGAGGTAGGTACTATTTGTTTTTCCTGTTTTATAGACAAGAAGATCAAGGAAGGCTTATAAAGATTAATTAACTTGTTCAAGGTCATATGGTTAGTGAGTTGCAATGCTTGGCCTTGACTCCAGAAAGCCTAACTTCAGAGCTCTTAATTTGAATGTTATGTTATATTGTGTCTCTGGAAATTTTATGTAGAGTGAAAATAAAATTATCTGGCTATTTCCAGAAAAAAAAAAATCTGCCATATTTTTCTGTTGAAGATATGATTTGCGAGTTCCAAGCTACTTTACATAGATTGGTTATTACTGTTCAATTTTGTTGGTCTAATTCTTATCACAATTCATATTTAGCAATATCCTTGAAAAATATTTGGTCTTGTAACTAAGTTAAAATATGTTTAACTGAATTATTTTACTTTTAATTTGACTACTTTTTTTCCTTCCTCTAGATGGTTCCTCAATCTTTCCTTTTCACTGTGGATACTCAGCTTAATAAATTAACATATCTAGTGACGCAAAATTACTTGCATATGTTGAAATGTTTCCTTTTTTATTTTTAAAAGAAGGTTGAGGCAAAATTAATCATGCTTCTTTAAATAACTTATTTTTGCAAAGTATAAAGCCACAATTGTACTTGAGATTTGATTGTACAGAAAATGGAAATTGAAGAAAGGATGAGTGAATTTCAGTGAAAAAAGTGTAACACAAAAAAATCTGTTTGAACTTTTATTGCCCAGTTTCAAGACCATAAATCATTATTTTATTAAGAATATGATTTTTCTATGTGTAGCTATCTTTTTTATATTCAGAGGTAGGCACCAGCAGCTGCCCGAGCAAACTTTCAGTTCTTATTTGGGCAGATTGAAATGCTGAGAACTAGGAGAGTTGTCTGAAGAAAGTTGAATGTGAGGTGGTTAAACAGCTGCACAGAACCTGGAAGAGGTTTTGGCTTTCATTTGCAAGTTTATTTGTTAGGTAGGATAAAGAACGATAACAGCAAATGTTTGTCATATTATAATGTACTTCTGGTCCTCAGAGTGACATGAAGAGAAAAATAATTCCTCGCCTGAAGACAAAATTTGAAGCCTTCTTCTCACCATTGGCTATAATTAGAGAAGGAGAGCTAAAATTGAAATTACACTGCACCATATATATTTTTGTGGTTTATACAGGTATCGTGGTATAGTAGTGAATTAAGAAATAAAAATACATTGGGTACAATTGATGCTTGGGGTTATCTGGCTCTGTCACTAACTAGAGAGTTAACTTTAAGAAAAAGCTTCAGTTTTCTCCTCTGAACATATGAAAAGATTGGGTTGGTTGATTTCTTCTGCTATTACATTTTGCTTTTTCGGTAACCTCACAGCTCCTACTATAATGTTGATCACATAGAAGGCCATAAAATACCTGCTGATTAAGAGACTGATGAATCATATGCAAAGAAACCTGGAGTCAACCAGACAATACAAAATAAAAAGGAATACTGTATGAGCATTACATGGTTGGTGAATTAATGTATAAATGGTATTGAGGAGGGAAGGATTCTACATTTTATATTTTAATGACCAATGCTTGACCCAAACGTTTTTCTTGATTTCTATGAGGTCTTTTATGACTGAGATGATGATTTTAGGACGAAAACTGAACCACAGAATTCTATAAAGTATCCAGATAGTCAGTTCTACATGGAATCTTAGCTTCAATGATTCTTAACTAATAAATTATTCCACAGCTAGGGGGTGGGTAGTGTCTTGGGATGAATTGTGTCCCCTCCAAAAAAGACATGTTGAGCCGGGCTCGGTGGCTCAGCCTGTAATCCCGCGCTTTGGGAGGCTGAGGTGAGTGGATTGCCTGAGCCTGCGGGTTCGAGACCCACCTGGGCAACTTGGTGAGACCTCAACTCTACAATAAATAAAAAGATCAGCCGGGCATGGTAGCGCATGCCTGTAATTCCGGCTACTCGGGAGGCTGAGGTGGAAGGATCACTGGAGCCCAGTGGGTTGAGGAGGCAGTGGCCGCTCAAATTTCAATTAACAAATTTGAAATTTTGACCTCACTACTTGTGAATGTGATCCTATTTAGATATAGGGCCTGTGTACATTTAATCAAATGAAGATATCATTGGGGTGTACCTTAATACAATATGACTAGTATCCTTATAAGAGGAGGGAAATTTGGACACAGATACTAACACATAGAAAAATACAAGTAAAGATGGAATCAGAGGTTGAAGAGATGCACCTACAAGCTAAGATGTCTGAGAATTGTGACCACCCTCAGAACCTAGGAGAGAGACGTGGGACCAGTTTTCCCACAGAGCCCTCAGAAGAATCCTGTTGATACCTTAATTTCAGACTTCTAACCTCCAGAACTACATGACAATAAATTTCTGGTTATTTGAGTCAACCAGTTTGTAGGAATTTGTTATGGCAGCCTGCAGGCAGAAAATTTTTTACAAGTATTTTTGTCTTGGATGATGAACTAAAAATACATTTTAATAATCGAAAGAGCTCAGGTAATTAGCTAAATATTTTCTTCCTACATTGAGGGAGGCAGAGGTGAGAAACCAGAGCATTATGACCTTAAGTGTTCTCACTGACAATTAAAAAGAGGTCCTTTATTCCCCCATATTGCTCACAGCAACACTTTGTGTGGTTTGTAAGATCCTCTGGTTTTTGTTTAATGAAAACTATTACTATTTAACAATTTAACTATTTCAAGGTTAAGAGTTATGAATCATGCCAGTATTCTGGATTGGAGTAAATATGTATGTCTATGTTTGTTAAGACAAACAATTACAAACCTCCAGGAGCTATAATGGGGCCTCTCGGGTGTCTTTGTGACTTTCGGAACACTGTTTTTCCATTGTACCCATATGTAATGGCAGTCGTATGACATGTCCTCTGCTTCCTCTTCCAAGTTAACTTCCAGTCAAATCAGGGAGAATGCCTGGGGGATGGAATCTGTCTAAATGGGTTAACAAAGATGTGAGAAGAATAAATATTCATTGGTCAACTAGGTTTTACTTGCTCATGTGCTGGCACTGTGCCAGATTTTTGGAAGGATTAAGCAATATTAAGGCATTATCCTTGTCTTTCAGGAGTTTAAAATACAATGTAAAGCAGGGATCAAAAGAGCAGAACCTGGAGCCAGGCTTTCCTGGCTTTAATCCTACCTTCACTTATCTTGTCCATTAAACACTGGGCAAATTACTCTCTTTATGCATTATTTCTTCATTTATAAAATGAGGATAATGGTACAAAGTTTCAGTTAGGCATGAGGAATATGTTTTGAGATCTACTGCATAGTAGGGTGACTGTACTCAATAATCATGTATGTTTCAAAATAACTAAGTAAATTCCAAATGTCTCACCAAAACACTGATTAATAAGGTGATCGATATGAGAATTAGCTTGAGCTAACCCTTCCACATTGCCTACTTATATCAAATAATCACACTGTAACCCATAAGTGTATATAATATGATTTGGCTATTAGAATTATATTAATATAAATGAAGATAATGATAGTAACTACCTCACATATCAAAATAGCTATTCATGTTTATATTAGTCAGGACTCTCCAGAGAAACAGAACCAGTAGGATATATAGATTTATTACATATAAGTATGCATTCAGAGAAAGATCTATAAGGATTATATATAAATATATATATATTTTTAATTTTAAAGATCTGGGGTACAATTCAGGGTTGGGTATACAAATGTTCATTATACAGTTACCCTTGTTGATGAGGTGTGCCTCTCCCTTCCCTGGTAGTTTCTCTCAACTGCCGATTCTCCCCACTGGCAGTTTCCCACTACTGCCAATCCCTTTCTTAAAGTATTATGATAATTGTTCAAGGTCCGCTTATGAGTGAGAACATATGGTACTCTATTCTTTGTTTCTGTGATAGATCACTGGGTATGAGAGACTCTAAATCCATCCCAAGTTGCTGCAAAGTCCATATGTTTTTTTAAATTAAATTTTTAATTTTATTTATTTATCTATTTATTTTTGAGTTGGAGTCTCACTCTGTCGCCCAGGCTGGAGTACAGTGGCAGGCTCCTGGCCACTGCAGCCTCGGCCTGCTGGGCTCTGATGATCCTTCTGCCTCAGCCTTCCAAGTAGCCGAAACTATAGACATGCACTACCACGCCCAGCTAATTTTTGATTTATTGTAGAGACGAGGTCTTGCCAAGTTGCCCAGGTGGGTCTCGAACCCACAGGCTCAGGCAATCCACTTACCTCAGCCTCCCAAAGTGCTGTGATTATAGGCTGAGCCACTGAACCCGGCCTAATATGTTTGTCCTTCTTTATGGCTGCATAATATTCCATTGCATATATGTTCCACATTTTTAAAATCCAGTCCAACTTTGATGGGCAGCATGGTTGGTTCCATGTTTTTGCTATTGTGAATAGAGCTGCAACAAATGTGTGTGCAGGTGTCTTTTTGGTAGAATGATTTGAGTTCCTCTGGGTAAATTCCAAATA
>CAUYQG010135699.1:0-11630 GCA_963574415.1 Tarsius wallacei
AGCCACCGCAGCCTCGACCTGCTGGGCTCCGGCGATCCTTCCGCCTCAGCCTTCCAAGTAGCTGGAATTACAGGCGCGCGCTACCACGCCCGGCTAATGGGTCATAAGGTTTTAAAATAAACTGCTAAAGTGCTTTCCAAAGATAAATGAAAACATAGCCACAAAAAGATACATACAAAGATGTTTATAGTAGCCCTATTCCTAATAGCCCCAAATGGAAAACAATCTGAATGTCTCTCAATAGGAGAATGGATAAATGTGTCGTGATATATCCATTTAGCAAACTACTACTCATCAGTAAAATGGAGGAACTACTGAAATATGCAATAACATGATGAATCTCAAAAAACATGATATTAAACAAGAAGCCAAACATTAAAGAGTACATATGCTATGCTTCCATTTATAGTAGTCCCTGCCAACATGGAAGATATTTTCCAAGACCCTCAGTGGATGCCCAAAACCACAGATAGTACCAAACCTTATATATATTATGTTTTTTTCTGTACAACAACAGGTGGGTAATATGTACAGTGTGGGTGCACTCCACCCTGGGTGACAGAGTGAGACTCCAATTCAAAGAAAAAAATAAAAAGAATTCCAGTTGCTCTATGTCCTTGCCAATAGCTGATGTTGTCATTCATGACTTTATAGCCTTCTAATAGCTATGTCTCCCAGTCTTAATTTGCATTTCCCATAACTAATGATGTTGAGCATTTTCCTTTGCTTATGGAACATTTTTATATCTTTCTTTGTGTGTGAGATGTCTGCTCAAGTCTTTTGCCCACTTGAAATTGAGTTGTTTGCCTTTTTAATGAAATTACTAGGAGTTCTTTATGTATACCCAATACACATCCCTTACCAGTAATATGGGATATAAATATTTTTCCTAATGGCTGATATCAGCAGCCACTGATGCTCAAAGCCCAGACCCATTATTCTGGTAGAAGCTATGAAGAATGATATTCTAATCCCATATTTTCTTTGCATTTTTCTGTAAATCTTCCTTGTCTCTTCAAAACAGCCTGATGGAAATTTGATAAGAGATTTTGTTGAATCTAGATGTTTTACTGAGAATAGACAACAACAGTCTTCCAATCCATGGACATGGTATATCTCTTCATTTATTCAAGTTTTTAATTTTGTTCAGCAACATTTTGTAGTTTTCAAGGTAGAGGTCTCACATGTCTGTCTGAGTCCATTTTGTACTGTTATAATAGAATACCTGAGACTCGGTAACTTATTAAAAAAAGAGGTTTACTTAGCTCACACTCTGTAGGCTGGGAAGTTCAAGATTGGATGACCACATCTGGTCACTTCTGGTGAGCCCTCACGCTGCATCAGAACTTGATAGAGAAGTGGAAGGGGAACTGGGAGTATGTGGAAAGAGCAAACACAAGAGGCAGCCCTGCTTTGCAATAACACACTCTTGTGGTAACTAATCCAGTCCCATAAGAACTAATCCATTCCCTTGAGAATTAATACAGTCTCACAAGAAAACCTTTAATCCATCTTACTGACCGATAGGTTTGGTACTATCTGTGGTTTTGGGCATCCACTGAGGGTCTTGGAAAATATCTTCCATGTTGGCAGGGACTACTATAAATGGAAGCATAGCATATGTACTCTTAAAAAGGCACTACCTCTCAACACTGCCACATTGAAGACCAAATCTCAGCAAGAGATTAGGTGGGGCAAACCATAGCAATGTCTTTCATTAGATTTATTCCTAGATATCTGATATGTCTTAGTCCATTTGGTGTTGCTATAGCAGAATACCACAGACTAGGTAATTTTTTTTTTTAGTTGGAGTCTCACTCTGTTGTCCAGAGTCATGAGCCACCACATCCAGCCTCAGACTAGGCAATTTATAAAGAAAATAAACTTATTTTTCACAGTTCTGGAGGCTGGGAAGTCCAATATCAAGGTGCTAGAATTTGGCAAGGGCTTTTTTGCTGTATTATACCATGGCAGAAGACAAGAGGGTGAGAAAGGACAAGAGAGACAAAGGAAGGGGGCTGAACTCATGCTTTTAGCAGGAACCCACTCTGGTGATAACGAACTCACTCCAGCAATAATGTCGTTAATCCATTCATGAGGGCCCTGCCTCTTTTTGTTTTTAGTTGGAGTCTCACTCTGTTGCCCAGGCTGGAGTACAGTGGCATGCTCATGGCCACTGCAGCCTTGACCTGCTGAGCTCAGGTGATCCTTCTGACTCAGTCTTCTAAGTAGCTGGAACTATAGGCACCTGCCACCATGACTGGCTAATTTTTTGATTCATTTAGAGATGAGGTCTCATCAAGTTGCCCAAGCTGGTCTCAAACCTGTGGACTCAGGCAACCTCTCACCTCAGCCTCTCAAAGTGCTGAGATTGTAGGCATGAGCCACCACACCTGGTCCCTAATTACCTCCTAAAGGTCAACCTCTCAATGCTGCTACACTGGGGATTAACTTTATAACACATGTACTTTGGGCGACACATTAAAGGATAGCATGATGTTTTAAATTGCTATTGCAAATGGTATTTTAAAAAATAAACAGGCCAGGCTCGGTGGCTCAGCCTGTAATCTCAGGGAGGCCAAGGCAAGTGGATTGCCTGAGCTCACGAATTCAAGACCAGCCCAGGCAACTTGGTGAGACCTTGTCTCTACAATAAATAAAAAATTAGCCAGGTGTGGTGGCACAGGCCTGTAGTTCTGGTTGCTTGGAAGGGTGAAGTAGAAGGATTGCCGGAGCCCATGAATGTGCCACTGCACTCCAACCTGGGTGCCAGTGAGACTTCAACTAAAAAGAAATAAATAAAAAATAAATAAGCCGGGCTCGGTGGCTCAGCCTGTAATCCCGTGCCTTGGGAGGCTGAGGTGAGTGGATTGCCTGAGCCCACGGGTTCGAGACCCGCCTGGGCAGACGAAACCTCATCTCTACACTAAATCAAAAAAATCAGCCGGGCGTGGTAGCGCGCGCCTGTAATTCTGGCTACTTGGAAGGCTGAGGCGGAAGGATTGCCGGAGCCCAGCAGGTCGAGGCTGCGGTGGCCGGGAGCGGCCACTGCACTCCAGTCTGGCCGATCGAGTGGGACTCCAACTCAAAAAAATAAAAAATAAAAATAAAAATAAAAATAAACAATACTTTTTCAAATGTGTAGAAAAATTGCAAAGGTAATTCAGATAGTTTCCACATACCAGGTACCCAGTTTCCTATATTATTAATATCAGTATGATTATTTGAGGATGACGGGATTAAGAATGATTTTTTCATTGGTTTTTGTACTATAGTTCTTTTACCTTTAAAGTATTATTTATTTATTTTCTTTTTGAGTTGGGGTCTTACTCTGTTGCCCAGGCTGGAGTGCGGTGGCACGATCACAGCTCACCACAGCCTTGACCTCCTAGGCTCAGATATTTCCACCTCAGCCTCCTGAGAAGCTGAGACTACAGCTGCACACCACCATGCCCTACTAATTTTCTGATTTTTTTTTTTTTTTTTTGCAGAGACTAGGTCTTGCTATATTGCCTAGGCTGGTCTTGAACTCCTAAGCTCAAGTAATCTTCTTGCCTCGTCCTCTCAAATGCTGGGATTACAGGTGTGAGCCATCGTGGCCTAAAATACTTTATTTATATGTGTGTATGTCCTTTTCTTTCTACACACACACACACACACACACACACACACACAGTAGTTAAACAGTGTTTCTTTCTCTTTTTTTTTTTTTGTAGAGACAATGTCTCACTATGTTGCCCAGTATGGTTTTGAACTCCTGGCCTCAAGCAATCCTCCCACCTTGATCTCCCAAAGTGCTGGAATTACAGACGTGAGTGACCATGCCCAGCCGAAACAGTATTTCTTCGTGAAAGGACTCTGGGACCCCTGCCTTGGAGGTCCTCATAGACATTGTTGTCCCGCCCTGGGGGTGCTTGGGGCTATACAGGTTGCTATTTTTGGCTCCAAAGCCACACATTTGCAGGTTCATTCCCTATGTAATTCCATGTGACCGTGTCAAAAAGCAGAGCATGCTACTGCCTCTGCCGCTGGCTGGTTCACCCTCAACTGTGGAGTCTTTATGGTCACACTTCCTATTTGGCTTCGGTATTCTTGCCCTGCCTCACAGGAGCTCCAAGTTGTGCTGTCTGAACTATCATTTATGACTGTCTTCCTATGACCTAGGCATGCATAAATAACAAACACAAAGAGGATGGAAGAACAGAACCTTCCCAAATTATATTATTTTTCTTGGCTTTAAGTGAATCCCAGACCAAATGTAAAAAGGAACTTTTAATCTCATGTCTAAGGCTAAACGGAAAGTTATTCTGGGTCTTCCTTCTGCTAAATCGGTTTGCTGAACTACTGCCATTTAGGGGGCTCTGGTAGAAGTATCACCCTTTCCTGCTTCACAGTTCCTGAACGTCAGCATCTCAAACAATGGTTATTTGTTTAGGCAGGTTGAAAATGCTATGTAAATTTCAGGAGACACATAAAAGCCCAAAAGATTTTGCTCAACTTAGTAACACTTCTGAGTATGGAATAACTGGTTGTGACTCACCACCACCAAAGGCTGGGTCCCAGTACCAACAAGGTTGTTATTGCTTTTCTCATATGGGAGACAGTGCTACTGACCTACTTTCAAGAGGTCATGCCCTTTGAGTGGTTTATACAACGCTAGGAAGGAGACCAGTCATACTTTCTTGCCTAGTCTCCTTTTAACAAGGCCCTCTGTAAGACAGCTGCATGGGCAGTCTTCTGGCTGGATAGCAAGTTTTCCTCTGTGGGAGGCCAAATGATCTACTCAAGGTTGTATGTGGCCTTGTTAGGGCTTATACTCTTACTTACTGAGCTACATGACCCAGATGGTTCAGGAAAGGGAGGTGGTGAGTGGGCAGCCAGGATGGCTCACCTGCTGGGTAGTGGCCAGACAGTACTCTGCTGTGCTTAAGATGCTGCAGATGAGGCAGAGCTCCTCCAGAGTGAACTTGGCGACCTCTGAGCCCTCCTTTTCCTTGAGGAGGCTGCTGATAGTCAGCCCTCCACTGCTGGTTGTGGTTCTGAGGAAAAGGAAGAGAAACTAGTCAGGTTAGAATTTCTAATTTGCTTCTTGAACTGGAAACTGCACATTTTAAGCCAAAGAAAAGGGGGAAGGAAAGGCTGGATATGGTCCAAATAAACTCACATACAATGAGTCCTCTTCCTTTTGACCTTACCTTGACTATCATCTGTTTAGATACTCTTGCCCTCAGAAATAGGAAGAGACAAGTCCAAGCATCCGCCAGTAATTATATTAACTATGATGATCTGATACTCACAGGGAAGGCTGCTGAGCTGCTGTTCTCTTTAGCTTGGAATTTCCTGACATGTAGAACTCATTTAAGATTATCTGTAGCACAAAGGCTGGTTCCCAACTATTTCTCTAAGTTAAGAAACATCTACACTGGAATTTATATGTTATGCTTGTGAAGGAGTACATAAGTGCATGTTTTTGTTGGTTTTTTTTTTCAAGTAAGAGTCTCACTGTTGCCCAGGCTGGAGTGCAGTGGCATGTTCGCAGCCATTGCAGCCTTGATCTGCTGGGCTTAGGTGATCCTTCCGCCTCAGCCTTCCAAGTAGCTGGAACTACAGGTACACACTACCACAACTGGCTAATTTTTTTGATTTATTGTAGAGATGAGGTCTTGCCAAGTTGCCCAGGCTGGTCACGAACCCCTGGGCTCAGGCAATCTTCTCACCTTTGCCTTCCAAAGTGCTAGGATTACAAGTGTGAGCCACATCGCTCAGCATAAGTGAATGTTAAGACACAGTTCCTGCTCAGGGTGCTAATTGCCTCAAGAGACCAAAGCATCTCACATCTTCTAATGACTATAGTTTTTTGGGACAGCCCCAGCTCCTGTGTGACTTCTACAGTAGTAATAGCTACCCACTAGTATTTGGATGCTTCAGAATCCTCTGTCGGTTCCTTTCACCTTGTCCCCATTCCTGTGAATAGTTTCTTTAATGACAAAATCCCAACTGAGTATGCCATTTGTATCCTGTTGGGACATTGACTAATACACATAGGAAAATGCTTACTGGATAATGTTACGAGAAAGCAGCAGGGTATAAAACTACAAGCAGTATGGTACCAATTCTATTAAACAAACAAACAAAAACAACAAACAGTATGTGTGTGTATCTATATAAAACAGAATGGAAAAATATATACCAAAAAGTTAAAGACATTTTCTCTGGGTAGTAACTTTATAGGTGACTTTTATTTTCTTTTGTGTGCTTTTTTGTTTTATAAACTATAACGAACTTGTATTATCTAAATAATCAGCACAAAAGTTATTAAAGATTTTAAAATAACTTTTACCACAAAGAAGTTCTCATTAGTAAAACACATCTGTCACTTTATATCTCCTGTAGAACATAGGATTTGATTCTCTTTCCTCCAAATAATATAAAACTCCCATGTGACACATTATAGTGACAATAACAGAAATGAATTACAGAATTGTTAAATTTAGCCATGGAGATGATTTATAAATACAAAATTCAGAA
This sequence comes from Tarsius wallacei, assembly GCA_963574415.1. Taxonomy (NCBI): domain Eukaryota; kingdom Metazoa; phylum Chordata; class Mammalia; order Primates; family Tarsiidae; genus Tarsius; species Tarsius wallacei. The sequence continues at coordinate 6,529 of CAUYQG010135699.1, forward strand.
GCATTACTTTAGGTCATATTCTATTACAGTAAAAATTGCTATATGACCAAAACATCTCTAAAAATCCTAGCTGAATGATCTACTTATTTCAAGTAATAAGCAGTATAACAATATTCTAATGCCCCAGAATAATATAGCAGACTCACCATAATTAGTATCTGTGCCCTGCAACCCTTTTCCCCCAAATTCCACCACATCTTTAAACATTAGACTCTGTCCAACATAGCAAAATGTACATACTATACAAGGGATTTTAGAACCTAATTGGACTGAGGAAAAAGCAGATTCATTTCTCCTATCTAACTATCACTCCAGGGTATAATATCATTGAATGAGGCTTGAAGAAAATTGCTTATGGTATTTAATAGTTATTTCCACAATAACCTCACTTTTTTTGGCCAAGTACCTACAGTTGAATTCATCTAAATTAAACACACATATAATGGGATTGATTTCCTTGAGTCCACTAAGACTTGGCCCCTATTGGCAGCCAGTATGGGCATTTCCTTTAAAGGTCTTGATCAGCTGTGGAATGTCATTAGAGAGGAAATAGTTTCAGACCCTTGGGAACTCAGTAAGCGTGCTTTCCTCCTTGATACTCTTAGTAGTTCAGTAAACAACTACACAGTGGATTTCCTTCAAGATTCCCATATTTAGGTATATTCAGATCTTACTTCACTCAGACCATGAAGAACAGGACTTACTTGGGCAGGTTGCCAGAAAGAATTTTCCAGGCGTATTCTCGGAGGTACTTCTGGAAAATGGTGGTCAGAGCAATCATTGGCTCCCCAGTACTGAGTTGAGAGCACTGCACCATGCACTTCTTGTAGTAGACAAAGAGGTCAGCACAGCTGGGGAGCACAGCACCCCCTTCATCAGTGTTGGGCTTGGGTGGCCCCTGGGCTTTGAAATCAGCCACAAACCGATCTATCAGCTCTCCAAGGTTCCTAAGAGAAAGAAAACCTACAATTTTATTTTATTTCAAGAAAGATAAAGCAAATGCGCTTCTTTGTAGTTTATATAAATTACTGCCACAAGTAGCCATTCCTAATGCTTTTAAAACTGGATCATTTTTATCAATATCATCATTCACCACCATCACTGCTCCTATAATAACAGGAGCAATAAAATTTGGCATTTGTGTTTTATACTTTTCAAGGCATTTTGTAATCACACTTGACCTCAAGCCCCTGTGACCAACATTAGGCATTACTGGCTCCTCTAAAAGATGAAAAAAAAAATCCTAAAAAGTTTGTCTCACAAAATCAGTGGCAGAGCTGGGCCTAGAATTTACTATTGAAGTGAGTATATTAGTCCTACTACCATATTCGTACCATTTCTCCTTTTCACAAATGAAATAAATAATAATGATAGTGGGTATTTTCTGAACATTTACGATGTACCAGGCACTATGTCAGTGCCTTATAAACATCATCTTAATGAACTTCATTTAATTTTCCCAATAATCTTTAAGTAGTTACTATCCCCATCTTCAAAGAGTTAGGTACAGAAAAGTAAGTAAATTGTCCAAGGTCATATGGCAAGAATGTGGTGGAATCAGGATTCAAAACAAAGCAGACTGGCTCTAAGCCTCCTGCTTTTAACTACTCTACTTTCTGACACACACAAATATTTAGACACCATAAACCTATATGTATGCAAGAGATAGATGCCTAAACAAAAAGAAACTGTAAAAATATTTTTTGAATGCTTTCCTTCTCCCTTAATGTAGTTTTTCTGAGAACTTCCAGAATCAAAGGTGTTTATTAAAAAAAAAAAAATCTTTGGAAAAGAGAGAGTATGAGCAGCTCCAGGGTTGCCCCAGGCCACGGTGGCGATGATAGTTGCAATTTCCCCCCATTTTCCATTCAAATATCCCTAAATTCGTCTCAGTCATACCGAGTCATCACTAGTTAGAATCCAGCAGGGCAGTAGTAATTGTTCTCAGCACAGATGTGCTGTGTGAAAAATGGGAGAGGTTCCTACCACTCTTGACATTTTGCATCTTTCTAGATTTCTGCTTAAAGCTAGAGGAATCCAGCTGTGTTTTAAAAACGTATTTAGATAAAAGGAAGAAAAAGATAAGAGCAACACAAACCATCAATTAGCGGGGATAGAAGAAAATTAACATTTTATTCAAGAGCTTTGTTACTGAAAGTTTATTATATCCAGATGTGGCCACTCTGCCCTCAGAGAACTCCAGGCCTAGGCTGGATCTGTGTCTGTGGTGATAGAAAGCAGGGAAGAGCCTAGTTAGCCGACCCTGGAAAGCTTTACCACCCCCATTCCTCACAACCTCTCTTGCTACCTTCCCATTTAGTCTCCCACTGTCCTCCACAGCTGACCCAGTACTCCAGCCAGAGGCTTCCCTCAGCAGCTCCCTTCCTGGCTGTTGTGTCTTTGTCTGTATGCCCCCCAGCCAACATGTTCTCCTGCCATCTCTCCATTCACCCTTCAAGTTCAGCCCCGGTCTCACCCACATGACTCTGGCTCACACCATGCCTCTCTCTCAGTTGCCAGTTCTATCATCTGTCATTAAAAAATTTCTTAAATTAATTTTTTAACACTTAATACTGAGAAATAAAAAAGAAATCCTAAGCCCCTCAAATGACTGACTGGACTCCCTCTTAGCCAAGGGGACCCCAGGTAACCTTGAAAATTGCGTTTCTAGCCCTAATGGGAGAGGTCAGACACAAGACATACCTTATTATACCCACCCTCACTAATCGCCACAGGCTTTTTTTCCTAAGACCTAAACAGCAATCAGCCCTTTGGAAAGGGCTCATTCTGCCCCTGATAGCAACCTATTGCCTGATACTGTCCCTTCTTTTTGTGATTTTGACAAAAAAACCAACCAGCATTCCTTTCTGATAAGAGACAAGGACCCTAATCCCAGCACTTTGGGAGGCAGAGGTGAGAGGATTGCCTGAGTCCAAGAGTTTGAGATCAGCCTGGGCAACTTGGTGAGTCCTCCTCTCAATAATAAAAAAAAAAAAAGAAAAAAAGAAGTTAGGCATGGTGGCGCATGCCTGTAGTTCTAGCTACTTGGAAGGCTGAAGAGAAAGGATCGTCTGAGCCCAGTAGGTCGAGGCTGCGCTGGCCATGAGCGTGCCACTGCACTCCAGCCTGGGCAACAGAGTGAGACTCCAACTCAAAATAATAATAACGACAATAACAACAACAACAATAATAATAGACAACTGACCCTGGCGTGGTTCTGGCCAGTCTATGGAGGATGCACAGTGAGGGTTTTTGTGTCCTCTGCTTCACCTTTTGATGACAGAGGGCAAAAAACTCCATCCTAGGACCATGTTAATGCTGCCATTTTTTAAACATGGGTCCCATGGAGAGGCATAAACCTCAATTGTGCATGTATATATTTCTTTTCTCAAAAAGACTCATGATTCCTTCTATAGGTTATTAAATATGTATATTGGCTACCTCATTCAGCATAAATCTCTGTCTTATTCTTCCCACCCTTGAAGGGTCTGTTTGTGGCTTCTGGTCGAAGGCTACGCTTCCCAGCCTGTCAGGCCACTCTGACGGCTATAACCCTTTATGAGAAATAAAATTGCTCCTTTACAAATTTATGAACAGTATAATTCTTCTGTTGACACTATACAGTGTAAGGATGTTATATACCCCTGTTAGTTGAAGTTGGTAGAAAAGGAGAAAGACTCTCTGTCTCATGCATGTTATCCTAAGCTCCCTGGGAGTAGGGATGATGTTTTGCTAATTCTGCTGCCCCTGGCCCACCCCTCATACTTATGTGTGTGGATAATCTTCACGTTGGTGCTCAGTACGTACTTCGCTGACCAGCCTTCACACTTTGTTGTTCCTAAGGGACAGGAATGGATGGGTGGAAGGTAGAGATGGGATAGGGGCTGGTGCAATGGGGAAGAATGTGTCACAGAAGGCAAAAGATTCCACTTGAGCCTTCTTATAAGAGAGTCTAATCTCCAAATCAAGAGTGCCAACCAAAGCAGGAGCCAGAGCTCTGACATGTTTTTACTTTAATCACCCACCTATTCCCCTAGAAGATAAATACTATTTCAGATCCAATCCAGTGAGTAAGAGTATAGATTAATTATGATCATAAAGCATAAAGAAAATGTTCACTTCAATACTCTTAAGAGTTACACTTTGCAGAATGTCTACTAGGTTATCCTTGATAGTGTTCTCTTCTGTAGATGAGAAATAAACCAGTTAGAGAAGCCCTCTGCTCCCTTCCATCTTTCACTGTGTATCAGCATGTTTCAATGCCATACAAGACATTAGAAAGTAGTCAATGTTTCCCAGAACAAAAGAGTCTAAGTTATCCCAATGGGAACGGGTAAGATTCAATAGTTTTGAATAGATGATCCAATCCAATTATATATTGATTGACCACTTGCTAGGTGAAAGACTTGGTGGGCTATAGGCATAAGATACAATTCAACTTTTTATTTTAAAAAGTTTATGATGGTCAGGTGTAGTGGCTCATGCCTGTAATCCCAGTACTTTGGGAGGCTGAGGCAGGAGGACTGCTTGAGCCCAGGAATTCAAGTACAGCTTGGATAACGTAGCGAGACCCTGTCTCAATTAAAAATCTAACCCTTTACACCTGGACATCGTAAATCTAGCAAACCACTTGGATGACCCCTCTCAGGAAACACAAAGAGACCGCTGGTGATTATACAGGACAAACATACACCAGTGCAAATTTTTTTCAAGACTCTGTCTCTAAAAAAATAAAAATAGATATAGATGTATACAAATAAACATATGTTTATATATACATACACAAATTGCCTGAAAAAGCAAATAAAGAGATGGAACATATACTGAGATATGATCTATCAGTTGAGAAGTGGTTTTTAGGAATCACGAGTGGGTCCTTCCGCATCTTCTTTGAACAACATACTGTTACATAACAAATTTTTTTTTGTGTGTGTGTGTGTGTATTTTTTTTTTTTGAGTTGGAGTCTCACTCTGTCGCCCAGACTGGAGTGCAGTGGCCGCTCCCGGCCACCGCAGCCTCGACCTGCTGGGCTCCGGCGATCCTTCCGCCTCAGCCTCCCGAGTAGCCGGAATTACAGGCGTGCGCTACCACGCACGGCTAA
>CAUYQG010135703.1:0-22547 GCA_963574415.1 Tarsius wallacei
GTCATGTGACATTTGGGCAAAACCTAGGTGATGAACTGAGATTGCAGGCAAATCCAAAATGTCATGCTGGCGAGGACTGGCAGACACACAAGACACAGAGACAAGGGCGCGTGTGTGGTCAGCCCAGGTGAAGTCAACCGGCCTGTTCCAACCGTGCCTCTTTGAAAGCGCCAAGTCCCCACCCTGGGGTACTCTTTCACAAGGGCTGAAGGTGTGGTTCTGACCTAAGCGTCTGACCATGTATGAACTCTTCTTTATTTTTAATAGAGTAACAGGAGCCAAGCACCCAAGGAAGCCTTCAAGGCCAGACCAAGGAATGGGGCTGGCAACGTAGCACCGTGCACTCATGGTGTTTAAAAGAAGCCTAGAGGAATGACTTTTCGGTGGTGTTCAACGAGTATGAACCTTGGGTTTGTTGAGCATTCTCTCATGGGCAAGGGCACCATTTCAGACAGTGTTTACACTGCCATTCAAACTACCTATTTCTTTGGTTGGCATTATTACAATTATAGGGCTTACAATATGGATCCTCTAATCTGGTCACCAGTATTTTGTTTCCCTAATCAGCTCTACTTTGCACTCCCTGCCTCCACCCGCTGCTCTTTAAACCTTTGCCATTTTCTTACGCCACATACCATTTTTACAGGATGGCTGAGTCTCCCACAAAACAGAGAAAACAAATGTCACCAGAAATGAGCTTCTTGAAGCTTTCTACCAGGTATCACACACTTTAGTTCTAATGGCATTTATTCTTCGCTAGTTCTCTCCTGTCTGCAGAAGGAAATATCTTTTACAACTGAAAGAAAAAGATGCCCTTGATTCTGTCTGACCTTCAAGCTACAGCTCTCTTGCTCTCTCTCTTTCTCTCTCTATCGTAAGACTTGTTACAAGAGCGTCATAGAATTCCACTTTGCCCGTGATGGACTACGGGGACTAGAATGACCCTTTCACTTTACACAACTAGAAAACTAGACAAGTTTATAAGAAACCACAGTACAAGATTGAGATTGCTGAGAGAGGGAAACAAACAAGACCTGCAATGGCCCCAGACTAGCTCCTGAAGGCTTTTCAGGTTGTAGTGCAGAAAAGGGGCTCCCAAACTGCTCAGGGGAAAGTTTGGAATTGGGGGAGAGAAAGATAGAATGGCTAGAACTTGTGGAGAAGAATACTGAAAGAAAAGGACAATAAAGAGCTGCACAGAGAAGAGCTCTAGAAATCTGTGGAAAAACCACTCAAGTTTTTAGATGAATACTGATCTGTCCGTGTTTGAGAGGAAACTACCTGAATCTGGAGAAAGCACCCTGAAAGTCAGTAGTCTGAACATTCCTAGTGCTCACGTATAGATAGGAATAATTTGGTTTCCACAAGCCAAAGTGGTTGTCTTTTAATACACAGGGCACAGGTAGAATCCTCAGGAAGAATACCACCTCAATAGAAGGGATAAGTTAGTTCTTGACTAAAGGCTGCTCTGGACATGCCCCAATAAGCTTAACAGAAAGCTTTGAAAGGAGCAAACTGGGCCGGGCTCGGTGGCTCAGCCTGTAATCCCACGCTTTGGGAGGCCGAAGTGAGTGGATTGCCTGAGCCCGCGGGTTCGATACCCGCCTGGGCAACTTGGAGAGACCTCATCTCTACAATAAAAAAGGAAAAAAAAAAAAATTAGCCAGGCGTGGTAGTGTGCGCCTGTAGTTCCAGCCACTTGGAAGGCTGAGGCGGAAGGATCGCCGGAGCCCAGCAGGTCGAGGCTGCGGTGGCTGGGAGCGGCCACTGCACTCCAGTCTGGGTGACAGAGTGAGACCTCAACTCAAAGGAGCAAACTGATTCCAGGTAGTTCCAAGCAGCTTAATTGCCACCAGAACTAAGTCCAACACTTTTTAAAGAAACATCCAAAAAATCTGGTACTTTAAAAATGTAAATTTCAAGATGTTGACATCCATCCAAAAATCACTAGGCATGAAAAGCAAGAAAATATAAACCATTACCATGAGGAAAATAATGAATAGAAACCCCAGAAACAAAAGAGCGGTTAGAATTAGCAAAGAAGTCTATTAAAACAGTCATAAATATGCTCTGTTATATAAGAAAGTAGAAGAGAAGGCAAATATGATGAGTCAATATGTGAGATATACAAAAACCTGAATGAAACTATACAGGTAAGGAATACATTATCTAAAATATAAATAAAATATAAGTATAAAATATTACTTGGTGGGGGAGGATCCAAGATGGCCACCAAGAAGTAGCTGACCTGCACCTCTCTTGAAGAGCAGAACAGAGAGGACAAACTCAGCCACCAGTGAACTCAGGCAGCTAAAGCACATTTGGATGGGGGAAGCACCCTGCATTCCACAAAAGACTTTTGGAATGCATAGGGAGCAAAGAGGAGAGAGTTTGGATGGCCAACATTGGAGCCGGGGCCCCCATCCCTACTGGGCACCAGACTCACATAGGATCTTCAGTGATGCCTTGTATGAAAGAGGGGATGAGTGCTCCTGATACAAACTGGCTCAGTTTCACTTCTCCCAGCTTTAGACCCATGTGGGCGGAGACCTGGTTAGAGCACAGGGGTGTGTTGCCAGAGCCCATGTGGAGCAGGAAACACAACCATGGCTGGAACGCCTACTGCCAGTCAACCCCCAAGACTGTGCTCCTTGCTGGCAGTGCCTGGTGGCTGGCTCCCAGGCCAGGAAAGCTTACCTGCCAGCTGCACTCACTCAGTACCCACTGCCAATGTCTGGTGGCCAGTCCCCCCAACTCCCAGACCAGGAAGGTTTGCCTGCCAGCCTTACATGCCCAAAAGGCAGGGCCCACTGTGACAGGGAATCTGCTACTTTTAAATTCTGAGTGTGGCCTTTGACAGGGGAGGAGCTGAGAAAGACACCTGGAGGCCCTGTTTCCCTGTAGGAACACCAAAACTCTGGGAGTACTGCCAGCTGACAGGAGGCCCATCCTCCTTCCCATTCCCCACAAAGAGCTCACAATGGAAGTCAGAAAGTAGTCTAGCCAAGCTGACCATGGGAAAAACTCTGCAACAGAAAGTCACTTTGAGTTCTGAGCACTGCCCAGCAAGAGTGGTGGAGCAGGAATAAATGCCCCCTCTCTGCCTGTGTGAACTATTTTGAATGGTAGAAAAGGTCCTAGGGCAGCTAGACTGATTCTAACTACAAACAATAAACTAAAAAATAATAATAAAAAGAGAAAAGTTGCTCCTACCAGATGAAGAAGAACCAGCAGAAAAACACTGACTATCCTTGAAGTCTTAAAGAAGCATCAACTACAAAAGCATCTCCCAGGCTCCAAACAATGGAATCCATCCAGAATGACTCATCCCTGATGGAAGACAAAGAAGTCAGACAATGGGTGGCAAAAATGGTTAAGGAAAACCATGAGAAGTTGAAAGCAAAGATCACCCAGGTAACAAAAGTCATGCCGGAAGTAAAAGTTGAGTTGGCCAATATAAGAAAGGTCCAATCTGAAATCCTGGAAATGAAGAATTCCTTCCTGGCATTTCAAAGCACAATAACAGGTCTAGGGAGCAGAATCAACCAGGCAGAGGAAGGAGTTTCAAAGCCTGAAGATCAAAAAATTGAACTAACCCAGTTTGACAAAAACAAGGAAAAAAGACTCAAAAAGAATGGGCAAAGCCTACAAGAGGCATGGGGCTACATTGAGAAACCAAATCTACATATGACTGGCATCCTTGAAACAGAAGGGTAAACTGAGGACACCCTGGAACAAACCTTCCATGAGCTCATCAAAGAAAATTTCCCATGTCTTGCTAGAAAGGTGACTATCCAAACACAAGAGATTCAGAGAACCCCTGTAAGGGGTTACATGAGAAGACCATCCCCAAGACACATAGTATTCCATCTCCACAAGGTAAGCATGAAAGAAAAAACTCTAAAGGCAGCTAGAGAGAAGGGTCAGACTACCTACTGGGGAAGACCCAGCAGAAATGCAGCAGACTTCTCAGCAGAAACCCTATAAAACAGAAGGGACTGGAGTCTCATCTTTAATGGTCTCAAAGATAAACAATTCCAGTCAAGAATTCTCTATTCTGCCAAACTAAACTCCTTCCATAAGAGACTTAAAATCCTTCCCAGACATCCAATTTCTAAACATGCCATCTCCAGACCAACCCACAGAAGATATTTAAGAAAATTCTGAGCACAAAAATGAAAGAGTGGTTCTACCCATTGCAAAAGCACAGGCAAGCACAGAGTTAACAGAGCATACAGATCATCCACACAATCCAAAAAAAAATTTAAAAATAGGAGGAAAAGCAAACTCTTAAAAGCCTTGTGACAAGGATAAGCCCCCACATTATCAATAATTAACTTCAACATGAATGCATTGAATGCAACATTAAAAAGGCACAGAGTAGCAAACTGGATAAAGAAACATCACCCAAACTTCCCAGAACCCATCTCACTGCAAAGGGCACTCACAGGCTCAAGGTTAAGTACTGGAAAATGATCTTCCAGGAAAACAGAAAACAAAAAAGAGCAGGGGTAGCTACTTTTATAAATACTTCAAACAAATACAAGTTTAAAAAGTACACAAGAGGACACTACATAATGATAAAAGACTTAAATCAACCAGGAAGAGATATCCATCTTAAATATATATGCATTCAGCACAGGAGCACCTGGATTTATAAAACAATTGCTACACAAACTAAGAGAGGACAGAGACACCTGTACAATCACAGTTGGAGAATTCAGTATCCTGCTAACAGCCCTAGACAGATCATCAAGGCAAAAAAACCAACAAGGAGATCTGGAACCTTAACTCAATACTCAACCAATTAGACCTAATAAACATCTACAGACACTCTACCCAACAACCACAGAGTATACATTCTGCTCATCAGCACATGGAACATACTCCAAGATTGATCACATTCTCAGGCATAAATCAAGAGTGCACAAATTTCAAAAGGTTGAAATAATACCAAGTGGAATAAAAATAATTATCACTGCCAACAAAAACCCCTCAAAACACACACAGACATGAAAACTAAACAGCATGCAGCTGAATGATTTTTTTGGTAAACTCAGAAATCAAGACAGATATAAAGAGATTCCTGGAAACAAATGAAAACAAAGACACAACATATCAAAACCTGTGGGATACCATGAAATCAATGTTGTGAGGAAAATTCATAGCATTACATTCATGTATCAAGAAAGTAGAGGGATCACAAGTAAATAGCATAATGTCGCACCTAAGTAAACTAGAAAGGCAAGAATGATTAAATCTCAGTTTCAGTAGAAAAATCCAGATTACTAAGATAAAGTCACAATTGCAGGAATAAGAAGACAAAAATATCATAGAAAGGATCAACAAGAGAAAAACCTGGTTCTTTGAGAGGATAAATAAGATTGACAGACCCCTAGCCAGATTGATTTTTTTAAAAAGAGAGATAAAGTCCAAATAAACACAATTAGAAATGAAAAGGGTGATGTAACAAGTGACCCATAAGAAAATCAAAAGATTATCAGGGATTACTATGAACATCTGTATGCAAATAAACTAGAAAATCTAGAGGAAATGGAGGATTTCCTGGCATCACACAACCTCCCATGGTTGAAACAAGAAGAAATTGAAACCCTAAACAGACCAATAACAATCCAGGAAATCGACTCAGTTATAAGAAACTTCCCTGCCAAAAAAAGCCTTGCACCAGATGGTTTCTCAGCTGAATTCTACAAGACATACAAGGAAGAGCTGATACCAATCTTATTGAAAGTATTCCAGGCAATTGAGAAGGAAGGAATTCTCCCTAGCTCATTTTATGAAGCTAATATCTTCCTAATACCCCAAACTGGCAAAGATTCAACAAGAAAGAGAATTATGGGCCAATTTCCCAGATGAACATAAATGCAAAAATCTCAGCAAGATTCTAGCAAATTGATCCATCAACACATTTCAGGGATTATCCATCACGACCAGGCAGGCTTTGTTCCTGGGATGCAGGACTGGTTCAGCATTTGCAAAACCACATATGTAATTCAGCACATTAACACGTATAAAACCAAGAAACACATGACTAACTCATTAGACGCAGAAAAAACATTTGATAAAATCCAGCATCCCTTATTGATAAAAACCCTTGAATACCCAGACATCAAAGGAACATTCCTCAAAACAATAACAGCGCCCCCGCCCAGTAACCGGAACAAGACAAGGAAGCTCACTCTCAACGCTCCTGTTCAACGCAGTGTTGGAAGTCCTAGAAAGAGCAATCAGGCAGGAGAAGGAAATCAGGGATATCTCAATAGAAAACAAAAAGTTAACCCTCTTCGTGGAAGATATGATTCTACATGTAGAAAACCCTAGTGAGTCTGTCAAAACTTCCTCGTACTGATAAATGCCTTTGGTAAAGTCTCGGGATACAAAATCAGTGTGCAAAAGACAGTTGCATTTCTATACACCGACAACAAGCAGGCTGAGAAACAAATAAAAACACAACTCCATTCACAGTGGCTGCAAAAAAAAAAAAAAAAAGGACTGCCATCCCCCTAACCAAAGAAGTGAAAGACCTTTACGATGATAACTGCAAAACACTGATCAAAGAAGTCAAGGATGATAGAAACAAATGGTAAAACATGCCATGCTCATGGATTGGAAGGACCAATATTGTCAAGATGTTCATCCTACCCAAGGCAATCTACAGACTCAATGCAATCCCTATCAAATCGCCCACATCTATTTTTCACAGACCTAGAAGAACACAGAATTTCATATGGAAAAAAAAAAGAGCACAAATAGCCAGAGCAATCCTCAGCAAAAGGATTAAAGCTGAACGGAACAGGACAGAGAGGCTGGAAATAAAAACACGGTCCCTCTACCAACTCATGTTTGACAAAGCCATCAATAACAAACATGGGGAAAGGCGACCATATTTAGCAAATGGTGCTAGGAAAACTGGCTACCACACGCAGAAGAATGAAACTGGACCCATATATATCACCATATACAAAAATTAACTCAAAATGGATCATGGACTTAAATGTAAAACCTCAAACTATAAGAATCCTAGAAGAAAATGTAAAAAACGCCCTTCCTGGCATTGGAGTAGACAATGAATTCATGACCAAATTCCCAAAAGCAAATACTACAGAAGCTAAGATAGACAGGTGGGACCTCCTCAAACTGAAAAGTTTTTGCACAGCAAAAGAAACCATCAAGAGAGTAAAGAGACAACTCATGGCACGGGAAAAAAATATTTGCAAACTATTCATCTGACAAAAGCCTAACATCCAGGATTTACAAGGAATTCAAACAAATTGAAAGGAAAAAACAACCCCATTAAAAAGTGGGCAAAGGACATGAACAGACACTTCTCAAAAAAATGACATACAAGCAGCAAACAGACACATGAAAAAATGCTCAGCCTCACCAGTCATCAGAGAAATGCAAACTAAAACTACCATGAGATGTCACCTAACACCAGTAAGTATGGCTATCAATGATAAGTCAAAAAACACTGTTGATGGGAATGTAAGCTAGTTCAACCTCTAAGGAAAGCAGTGTGGCAATTTCTCAGAAAACAAATAACTGAGCTTCCATACAATCCAGCAAACCCTCTCATGGAAATATACCCAGAGGAACACCAATTGTGCTACCAAAAACACATCTGCACAGGTATGTTTATTCAGCATTAGACACAGTAGCAAAAACATAGAACCAATCCATATGCCCATTGAAAGTGGACTGGATAAAGAAATTATGGTACATATACATGATGGAATATTATGCAGCCATGAGGAAGAAAAAACCACGGCCTTTGCAGCAAGTTGGATGCAGCTGGAGACCGTCATATTAAATGAGCTATCACAGAAACAAAGAACTGAATATCGCGTGTTCTCACTTATAAGCAGGCCCTGAACATTGGTCACACTCGAATAAGGATGGGATCAGCAGACAATGAACACTGCTAGAGGAGGGAAGGGGGGAGTAGGAGAAGGTCCATGGCTACACACTGGGTACCTGGCCCACTATCAGGGGGGCGACTTAGAAGCTCAAACTTCTCCTGCATGCAATCTGCTTATGTAGCAAATCCCCACTTGTATCCTGTCACTCTAAAATTTTAAAAAATGTAAAAAATTACATGAGATAAATAAATAATAATAAAGAGGTCAAATAATCAAGAAGGCATCAAAATGCCAAATGTGTATTAACCTTAGCCCAGTTTCAAAATAAAGTAAAATGGATAGCACTGAAAGAAGAAACAAACAAGTCCGCACTTACAGTTGGCGTTGTCAACATCTCTGTCTCAATAACTGATAAAACAAGAAAAAAATAAAATTAGTAAAAACATGGATTTGAACAACACTATTAGCCGACTTGTCATTTATATAACATTCCATCTCAGTATAGCACAATATACATTATTTTCAAATGCATATAAATCATTTACCAAAAAAGACCATATTCTGGACCTTAGTGTAAGTACCAATGAATGTAAAAGAATTTAAGCCATACAAAGTATATTCTCTGGTCAGAAAGGAAATCATGTATAGAAAGATATTTGGAAATTCTTCCCAAATATTTGGAAATTAAACAATATACTTCTAAATAACCCATGGGTCAAATAAGAAATTACAAAGGAAATTAGAAAATATTTAAACTGGCCAGGTGCGGTGACTCAGGCCTGTAATCCCACCACTTTGGAGGACCAAGGCAAGAGGATTACCTGAGCCCGTGGGTTCGAGACCAGCCTGGGCAACATGGTGAGACCTTGTTTTTGCAATAAATGAAAAAATTAGCTGGGTGTGGTAGCGCACGCCTGTAGTTCTGGCTCCTTGGAAGGCTGAGGTGGAAGGATTGCTGGAGCCCAGCAGGTCGACACCGGGGTGGCCATGAGTGTGCCACTGCACTCCTGCTTGGGCAATGGAGTAAGACTTCGGCTCAAAAAAAAAAAGAGTAGTTAGAGAAGACATTGAAAAAAAAAAATATATATATATATATATATAAAATCTTTCGGCCAAATGAAAATGAAAATATTTATACATTAAATATATATAATAAAACAAAGAAGAAAAAGAATCTTGGTGGGGGGGAATGAAAACATAATGTGTAAAAATTTGTTGACTGCAGTTAAAACAGAACTTAGAAGGAAATCTATAACATTCTATGCTTATGCAGGTAGATAACTCTAAAATAAGTTAACAAGGTTTCTGCCATAGTACAATAAAAAAGAAGAAGAAATTAAGACTAAGTTAATCAGAAGAAAGAAAATAGTAAATATTAAATAAAATTAATGAAATAGAAAACTTAGCTACATTAAAGTACAACTTATACCAATTATAAATTGATATAATTATACCAAACCTGAGTTTTTCAGAAGAAAAACAAAATATATAAGACTTCTCTTGGTCAGACAAATAAGACATAAAAGGTGAAAAGATAAGGAAAATAATTAAAAATAGAGAAGACACAAATTACTAATATTAAGAATAAGAGGCCATTGTTTTGTTAAGCACTGGCCAGGCCACATGTTCTTCAAGCTATGGCTGCCATGTTTTCTTAGCTTTGGTCTCCTCCCCTACATTGGGGAGATGAATCTCTTCTCTTCTCTCTCTCTCTAATTTACTTTCTAAATAAACTATATTTTCCAATCTAAAGAAAAAAGAGAGGCCACTACTCTCCAGATTCTATAAATATTAAGATGACATAAGGAATCATATCAAAAATGCATATCAATAAATTCAACAAGTGACATAAAATGGACAAATGCCTTGAAAGGCACAAACTTCACTTAAGAAAAAATGTTATTGACAACCCTATATTTTTTAGAGATGGCCTCTATTGACTAATTTCTTTTCTGGTCTCTGAAAGCTATTTTAAATATGTTCAACTAAACAAAACCATGTTTAAAAAACTTTTAAAAGTATGACAATAATAAAGCCTTAATAAAGAGAAAATATCAATAAAGATAGAAATTACTAACTAAACATATATAAGTTGTGATATTGGACAGTATAATAACTAAAATGAAACATTTATTAAAGAGGTTCACTAGCATATCAGAGCAGGCAAAAGAATAACAAAACTTGAAAATAGATTTACTGAGAATATTCATTCTGAGAAACAGAAAAGAAAAAGAATGAGTAGAAATAAACAGACCTTTAGAGACCTGGAGGATACCAGCACACTTACCAGCATACTCATGCTGGGAGCCGCACAAGGAGAGGAGAGAGAAAAAGAGCAGAAAGAATATTTGAAGAAATAATGGCTGAACACATCCCAAATTTTATTAAAAACATTAATCTATACGTCCAAGAAGCTTAACACACTCCAAATAGGATACACACAAAGAGATCCACACCTAGATATCTCATAATCAGACTCTTGAAAGTCAAACAAAAAGAATCTCGAAAGCAGCAAAAAGCAAGCAAACCGTAAGATACCCAAAACAAAAACAAAAACAAAAACGACTCAATAAGATTAGCAGTTGACTTTTCATCAGAAACACCGTGAAGGCCAGAAACAGTAGAATAACATATTCAAAGTACCGGGGGAAAAACTGTCAATCAACAATTCTATATCCAGCAAGGAAAAAAACTTCGATAAAGAAGTCTATATCCAGCAGGGAAAAACAAACAAACAAACAAACCCATCAATCAAGAATTCTATGTTCAGGAAAACGTTTCTTCAAAAATGAAAGATAAATTAAGATGTTCCCAGATAAAAATTGAGATTTTAAAGAAATTATATCTGTCTTACAAGAGATGCCAAAGGTAGTTCTTTAGGCTGAAATGCAAGAGCACTAGACAGTATCTTGAATCCAAATGATAATTCAGTAAGAAACACCAGTAAATAAAGAATGCCAGTAAAGATTACTTCACGGGTAAATAGAAAAGAAAATATACGTGTACTTTTGTTCCTAACTCTTTCTTTTCCTCTTAACTGATGTAAAAAGCAATTGCATAAATCAATAACTAGACCAAAATGGAGAGTCCAGAAAGAGACCACATGTATATGGCCAATGGATTGTTGGCAGAGATGCCAAGATAATTCAATGGGGGAATGGATAGTCTGCTGAACAACAAGAAAGCTATATCTTAAAAATGAACCTTAGACCATAGGCAAAAATTAACTCAAATTGAATCACAAACCTAAAATTAAGGTCTAAAGCCATAGGATAAACCTCTAGAGTTAAAAAATAGAAATAAATTGTGACCTGTGTTGAGTACAAGTTTATTTGAACAAGAATCTTAAAAAATAAATTGGTAAATTGGGCATCATCAAAATGAAAGCTATTTTCCTTTCAAAAATGCTGGTAAGATAAGGCGAGCCACAACCTGGGAAAAATTTTTGTAAAACATATGTCTGATAAGAGATTTGAATTCAAATTATATGAAAAACAGTTTTTGGTGTTAAAAATGTATATAACATAAAATTTACCAGTTTAACTATTTTTAGGTGCACGGTTCTGTGGCATTAAGTAAAATTCACCCTTCTGGGTAATTTTTACAAACAGGTAAACCTCCCTTTGCTGTTCATTCTCTTGAAGCTTCCAGGGTGCTTTTTAAACCCAGGAAACTACCTTATAAAGCAGTCTGCCTGCCACCCTACATGATTCAAAGGAGCACGCTGCCATGAATTTAAGAAAATAAAATCACAGTCTACACTAAAATGGATTTAATGGTCACAGTGGTATGCATAAAATACCTCTCCTCAGTTCCTTAGGCACAGACTTCAATAATTTAATGTTTTTTTCTGCTGCAACACTGATATTTTCTGGAACAGAGAGAGAGAGTCGGCGGTAAGCTTAAGTCTCCATCTCCCTCTGTTTTCGTGGCTGCAGAATGAATGCCTTTTCCGCCACTCTTAATGATGGTGGCTGTGGAAGTCTCTTCATACCAGCACACTGTTTTGGGACGCCTACCTCTGCCGCCTAGCCGGGATGAAAGCCCCAGTTTTTAAAAAATGTAGCAAAGAATAAAAGATTTTAGCATTTCCAGTTGGTCTCACTGAATTATTTTAAATTCTGAATCCTAATTCTAAAAATGGAAACAACTAACATACAATAATAAACAAACAAAACACCTATTAACCTGCCGTATTGATCAGATATAGGTTTCGGAAGCACAATCCTTTTGGTGGGTTTATTGTTGTTACTAAAATCTTCTAATTAAAGCTCTATATCTAAGAGTTAAAAACATATTGTAAATTTCTTTTTTTTTTTGAGTCGGAGTCTCACTCCATCACTCAGACTGGAGTGCAGTGGCCGCTCCCGGCCCCCGCAGCCTCGACCTGCTGGGCTCCGGCGATCCTTCCGCCTCAGCCTTCCAAGGAGCTGGAACTACAGGCGCGCGCTCCCATGCCCAGCTAATTTTTTGATTTATTGTAGAGATGAGGTCTCGCCAGGTTGCCCAGGCGGGTCCCGAACCCGCGGGCTCAGGCAGTCCACTCACCTCAGCCTCCCAAAGCACGGGATTACAGACTGAGCCACCGAGCCTGGCTATATTGTAAATTTTTTAAAGACTTTTTTATATAGACAGTAATACATATGTACTCTGAAAATTTGGAAAATAGAGAATATCTGAAGAAGGAAACTAAAATTATTCATAATTCTACTGAAATTAACAGTTAAATCACTGTTAACACATTTTTAATAGCTTTTCAGCTTTCTATGCACATGTACACAGACTCATGTACATTTATAAGGACATACTACATACACTTTTTTATAGGCTGCTTCTTTTTCTGTTATTAATAATTCACTATGATCATTGAGTCATCATATTGTCTTCCAAAATAATATTTTAAAGTCTTTTGTAGCATTCTAGCATATGCCTTGCAGCATTAACCCAGATTCTATTTTTTAAAATGCAGTTGTTCCTATTTATTTGCTTTTAAATAACATATCCTCGTATATTTCTCTTCAGTACATGACTATTTTCATAGGATGAATTCCTGGGTGATATACCTGAGACGATACCCTAAGACTTTGACATTTCCGAGAATGTCTTAGACATTCCAGTGAAGAACATGTCCCTTCAATAAACTCCTCTCAGATGGTTCTTTTTATAATTTATCTGCAATCCTGTTACTTGCCGCAGGTCTTTAAGAGCATCTGCTGAATCAGATATTTCTTTTTTCATCTAGCATTCCAACACCCTTCTTCCGCTAATATGCCAGGTGCTTGAGCACTTCTCACAGTGTTCCAAGGTGGATCGTGTTTTCATTTGATAAATATGGAAGCCGATATTAATAGAGGTTCCATAACTTGTCCAAGATCCCAAGGTCACATCACTAATAAATGAGTGAGTCTCACTAACGCTCTATCCAGCTGCAACAGGAGAGAGGCAGCCTAGTGTCTCGACTTAGACCACACATGCATGAGCCAGCTTGCCTGGATTTGAGTCCAAGCCTTGCATCTAGCCTTGTGACCTCATGGAAGTCAGTGTCCTTGTCTGTGTTTATTTCCTCCTCTGTAAAAAGTGCATGATAGTATCCACCTCATGGGTTATGTGAGGATTAAATTAGCTAATATTCACAAAGTGCTCAGACCTGTGCCTGACACATTGGACGTATTAATTATCACCACTGCCACCATCATTTTGTTATAGTAATGGTTGTAGTTCATTGCAGTAAAAGGATACAGATTAATATCAGCAAGACACTTAGGATGAAGTCCAGGAGAAACCAAGCACAAGCACCTAACTCTCCCAGCAACGATGCGTGAAAACACATTATCATCAATATTGTTGTATTGTTATTCTCACACTCCAGGCCAACCAGCCTTACTGGACGTTTTCCAAGCACTACTTGGTTTCTAAATCTATGTCTTTGCTCACACTATTTTCTACTTGTGGCATGCTTGTCCCATCCTTCCATGTAACTGACTTTATGACTGATATTTCTTGATTGGGCTGGTGAAATAAATCCTCCTACCCTTCCAGAGCCACTCCCTTCTCATTATATCATGACCTCTCCCTTTCTCTTCTCCACTTGTAATTCTTTCGTGTTTTTCATCCTGTCTTGTTTTGAAGTCTTGTGTGTATTTGATTACTTTCTTACTAAACCCAAAGCTTACCGAGGGCTGAGACTGTCCTGGTAACTGTCACAGGTTAGACATTGTTGTAAGGTAGAGTTAGATAGTTTGTGTTTAATGTCTAGGTCTGCCCTTTTCTATTTTGGCAAATTATTTCACTTCTCTGTGTCTTGTTTGTTAAAAGTTATTTTTATTAGTAGTAGTATTATGAGACAGGGTCTTGCTGCAGCCTCGAACTCCTGGGCTAAAGTGATCCTCCTGCCCCTGTCTGAGTAGCTGGGACTATAGGTGTATACTACCATGCCAGATAGATTTTTTTATTTTTGTAGAGATGGGGTCTCTCTCTGTTGCCCAAGCTGGTCTCAAACTCCTAGGCTCAAGAGATCTTCCTGTCTTGGCTGGGATTACCTCTGGTGGGATTACAGGTGTGAGTTGCCATACCTAGCCTGTAGCTTGTTTGTTTTCACCTATAAAATGGACATCAATAATAGGACCGACTTTGTGGGGCAATTGGGAGGATTAAAGACATAACTATATGTAATACGCTTGGATTCATGTCTAGAACACAGTAAGTGCTCAATAAGTGCTGGTTATAACTTTCACAGTGAGCACTGAGTAAATGTTAGTTGAGTAAAGGTAGGCGCTCATGAATCATGCTTTATCCCTAGACATTTAACTAAACTGCCGCCTTTTTTATATCAGCATGTAAAGCTGTGTGGACTCTCTCTGGTTATTATTTGGTACAATGAGAAATTATTTCCTAAGATGAGCCTGGTTGTTGAGATGGTGATGGGAGTGAGAGAGGTGTAGTTACTTTTTTTGGTAACGTCTTTATCTGTTATAGAGTTGTGGGGTACAAGTGAGGATTTACCACATAAGTAGGCTGCATTCAAGTGAAATTTGGACTTCGAGGTGACCCTCCTTCCCCCTGTAGTAGACCAGGTACCCTTTGTGTTGTTAGTGGTCATTGTTGAGCTCCAGTTCCTGGGGCAAAAAGTGAAGATATAGGTAAATCCTGGGAAAATAAAGAGGGAAATCATCTCTGACAGACAAGCCTGGAGCATGTCTTCAGAAGCCAAACTGTGTCTGAATGCACACTCCGCTCTGGTGCCAGTCAATGCCCCTCCCTTGCTGAAGGTGTCTTGGGGCATAGAAGGGGGAAGCTGGGTTCTGAGGGCAACACCCAAAGGGGAGATTGAGCATCAGCAGCTGTGAGGGAAACTGCAGTTGTCCAGCAAAATCTTGTGTTCCCTGGAGCCCTTGGCTCCAGTCCCAAAGAGCTACAGCTGTCCCATGGTCCTGCTTACCTACACTCTGACCTCTGGCTCCATCGAGCCTGCTTCCTGGCCCCCAGGCCTTTGCAGTTTCCCTCTCTCAGGTGGGGAGGTATACAGCATTCAGTATACTGTTTATGGGAGGCTGCTGTTTTGGACTAGGCGCTTATCTAGACCTCAACAGACCAAACCGAAATGTAGTCACTGTGTCAAGTGCCACATGCTCAAACTGAAACTTAAAAAATAAAGAATCCCCAAGCAGTCTAGTGTTTCCCAAAAACAGGAGATTCAGAGCAACCAGTTGAAAAGAGCCCAGTCAACCTGAGCCGCTATGATCAGGAAGTTCCTCTCTTTTCACCCTTAGAAGGAAAGCCACCTGAAGTAGCCTGCTGCTAACCAATCCACCTCTTTGTATTATGTGAGTCCTTGTCCTGTTCGAGCTACCTTACATAAACAACTGCTCTGCTATGCCCAGCGGAGCTCCTTTTTTTTTTTGACAGGATGCTGCCCAGTTCATGAATCACTAATAAAAGCCAATTAGATCTTTAAATTCAATTGGCTGAAATTCTGTTTTTTGACAGCAATCTGTTTGTGTTTTTTCAATGAGTACCTTAATAATTGCATGCCATGGTCCTAATTTGTCAAAAGCTGATGTCAATCTATACCTTTACCCTCCTTCTGGATAGCATACTGCCTCTCTGCAAAATAACATACTGCCTCTCTGTGTATACCACACAGAACTAACATCCATTTCTCTGGCCCCGGTGACTGAGTCCCTCCATTGTTAAGAGGACTATGTTAAGGGAGGTGAACAGGTTTCCCATTCTAGGCCATCAACAATGTGTAATAGCCAGAATTCTGGGGAAGATTATGAGGCAATGTTCAGGTTTGGGGAGGGAGATAAGAGCCCTAAAGTTTTCTAGGAGTAAAGGATGAGCCCAGGGAAAGCCAGGAATTAGATCAGAGATTAACAGGTGGTAACATTTGGCCAGTGAAAGACTTTAGCAACCCAAAGTCTCTCCTGGGGGTTGTTTTAGAGTTTCCTGGATTACTGGTGGCTCATTGCAATATAAAAGCACATGATCTAGTGCTGGTAGCTCATGCCTATCATCCCAGCAATTTAGGAGGCCCAGGTAAGCCGGGCTTGGTGGCTCAGCCTGTAATCCCGCGCTTTGGGAGGCTGAGGTGAGTGGACTGCCCGAGCCCGTGGGTTCGAGACCCGCCTGGGCAAATTGGCGAGACCTCATCTCTACAATAAATCAAAAATCAGCCGGGCGTGGTAGCGCGCACCTGTAGTTCCAGCTACTCGGAAGGCTGGGGCGGAAGGATCGCCAGAGCCCAGCGGGTCGAGGCTGCGGTGGCTGGGAGCGGCCACTGCACTCCAGTTTGGGTGACAGAGTGAGACTCCAACTCAAAAAAAAAAAAAAGGAGGCCGAGGTGGGGGGAATCACTTGAGGCCGGGAGTTTGATACCAGCCTGGTTATCATAAGGAGATCTCATCTCTATCAAATAAAATAAAATAAAATAAACCAGGTATGGTGTGTGCACCAGAGTTTCCAGCCACTTGGGAGGGAGGTTGAGATGGGAGGATTGTTTGAGCCAAGGAGGTCAAGGCTGCAGTGAGCTATGACTGCAACACTGCATTCCAGCCTGGGTGACAGAGTGAAACCCTGTCTCTAAAAATAAATAAAAATAGGCTGGGCTCAGTGGCTCAGCCTGTAATCCCAGCACTTTGGGAGGCTGAGGCGAGTGGATTGCCTGAGCCCAAGGGTTTAAGAACACCAGGGCAACTTGGCGAGACCTTGTCTCTACAATAAATACAAAATTAGCCAGGTGTGGCAGCACGTGCCTGTAGTTCCGGCTATTTGGAAGGCTGAGGTGGAGGGATTGCTGGAGCCCAGCAGGTCAATGTTGGGGTGGCTGTGAGCATGCCACTGCACTCATTCCTGGGTGACAGAGTGAGACTCCAACTCAAAAAAATTTTAATTAATTAAAAAAATAAATAGATTCAAATTTATCTCAGTTCAAGTGCTAATCTCCAAATGAAAGAGCCAATCCATATCAGGGGGTCTGCCCTGGTCATAGGGCACACCCTACAAATGGAGCTCTGTGGGTGATGAGATCCTTGTGAGTATAACATGTTAGTCGCAATCACGTTGGGAAAACTGAGAGATTTAGCAGCAGAAAAATGGAAAACCAAACAGAAAGGTGAGGGAAAACACCAAAGCAAAAAGAAATCCTCACTCCTAAGGATAAAAAGTGGGCACAGTTTAAGCTGACAAGGGTAGATGATATGGAGATGGGGTCTAGCCCCGAGATGGCCTTAGGGGGCCTGGGTTCTGTTTTTTTCACTGATCAGTATGTCTCTGTTGGATTTCCTTAAATTACTGTGATGTGAGGTTGACTCAGAGAAAACAATGTCATGTTGAATGACAAGATGAGAAAAAAGATAAACCCATTGCTCGGCACTGGTTTGTAAAACCGGAGACCCATGTTCCAGATCCAGCAGGGAATGGGTCTTCTGTTCATTTGCTGACAGGATTATCAGCCCTCCTGGGGCACCCACGCAGGCAAGAAATTAGACTTTCTTTCCTGTTCCCTCCTAGACTGGGGGCCTTGAAGGATACAGGGAGAGACAGGATGTGGAATGGGTTGGATACAAGTGGAGTCTTCTAGAAAAGGCTTTCTCTAGAGGCAGGGACAATACATGCTGAGCTCCAGTAAGCACAGAGATGGATACAAACTAACAAGATGGCGTTTCCCCTTACCTCTCTAGGCCTAAAATGGCCTGAAAAAATGTTACACTTAATTGGGGCTGGCTATTAATTCTTCCAGAATGCAGAACTCCCCAACCCCTCAAGATGCCCAGTGCTCTCAGAAAAACAGACTTTACTGACAATAGCCTAAGATGTCACCACTTCCAGGGACATTTGTATTAAAAGAACCAAACTGAAGAGAATTTCTGGGCCAGGAGCTACGATTTTCTGCTGGCCCCAGGTGATTCTGGATGAAAAATGAATGAGAACCCCTTTTCCGAGGGTTCACTAAAGCCCGCATGAAAGAACGCCATCTTATGTCCTTTTATTTCACCTCCCTCCTTCCAGCTGTCATCAAACTTGAGCATTCCAAGCACATCCATATATCAGCCAATCAATTTATTTCTGCCTTCCTTCTGACTGGTGCACGATGTAATCTAATTTAAAGCTTCATCAAGTGAGGCAATTAATACAACATGGAAATTCAGGATTTCCACCTTCTGCATAAGGCACAAACAGGAATAAAATATATTTACTAGATGAATTGCTGGTTCCAAAGTGTCTAATAATCACTCCCTGCTAGTGGCAGACCTCTGGAGAAGAGAGAAGGTGGAATTAACATGGGAGCAGGCCGGGCTCGGTGGGTCAGCCTGTAATCCCAGCGCTTTGGGAGACCGAGGTGAGTGGACTGCCTGAGTCCACGTGTTCGAGACCCACCCGGGCAACTTGGCAAGACCTCATCTCTACAATAAATCAAAAATTAGCTGGGCATGGTAGCGCACACCTGTAGTTACAGTTACTTGGGAGGCTGAGGGGGAAGGATCGCCGGAGCCCAGCAGGTCGAGGCTGTGGTGGCCGGGAACAGTCACTACACTCCGGTCTGGGTGACAGAGGGAGACTTCAACTCAAAAAACAAACAAACAAACAAACAAACAAACAAAACGTGGGAGCAGATGGAAAATGTACTGCTGATAACCCAGCTGTTGGGGAACCACGAGGCATCTGCTCACTGACCAGAAGCTCTGGGTCAGGCAGAACTGCAGAGAAGGCCAAACCCTGGCGAGAACACGCAGCCTGGGGCTAGGGTGACGGAGTGAGTCAGAGTTCTCCAGAGAAATGGATTCGACAGGGTAGGTACATGGGAATATGGAAGGGACTTACCACAAGGGATTGACTCACATGATTATGGAGGTTGAGAAGTCCCATGATCTGCCATTTGCAAGCTGGAGACTCAGGAAAGCCTGTGGTATATAGTTCCAGGCCGATTCTGAAGGCCTGAGAGCCAGGAGGCCAGTGGTACAAACTCTGGCGCTTTGTACCAGGAGCGCCGATGTCTCAGGGCAGGAAAGGTTGGATGTCCCTTTGTAAGCACAGAGAGCAAATTCCCTTCCTCTGCCTTGCTGAGCCTGGGCCCTCAAAGGATTGGGTGATGCCCACCCACATTGGGGATGTGACCTTTTTCACGTAGTTCACCAATTCAAATGCTAATCTCCTTCAAAACACCCTAATAGACACACCAAGAAATAATGTTTAACCAGCTATCTGGGCAACCCTTAGTCTAGTCAACTTGACTAGACTAAGTTAACCATTACAGTGACCTCCATCACCCCAGCCCCAGCGTGTTTTGGAGGAGATTAGCATTTGAATTAAACAAGCTTAATCTGGCTGACCTGGGCCAGTAAAAGGGTAAGTGAATTTTGCCTCTGAAGTTTTGTTTTGTCATTTGACTCCTTGTGGGGAGTCTCAGTTTTCTTACCTGGCCAACAGGTGCCAAATCCCTCCCCATCTTGGTTGTTACAGGGACAACCTGGGGTAACATATGTCCAAGCACACTATAAGCTGTAAAGCACAACCTGAATGTTAGTTACTTTTATTAAACGAGACCAGTTACATGGCAAACCGCTGTAGAAAACAGTTGAATAAACTAATCAACAACTTGTATTGGAAACCTCACACTGGCAGAGTAAGGGACAGGCAAGGACATACAAGGACGTACTTGGTGATATGCACAGTGATGTGGGAGAGAGGTCAAGGGTAAGTTTGGGAAATGGGTGTTGTGTGGGTTCTGAGAAGAGCTAGGTGAAGTCGAGGAGAGTCTCCATTTTACATCTGTGAGGACAAGGAAGGAGACCTTCTAGGCAGACAGAATTGTACCATTCATTCATTCGTTTTTATTTGCTCAAACTGGATGCTATGGGGCATGCCTGTAGTCCCAGCCACTCAGGAGGCTGCGGCAGGAGGATAGCTTGAGCCCAGGAATCCCAGAGAACAGCCTGGGTTACATTGTGAAACTCTGTCTCAAAAAAAATGGTAAAAAGAAAATAAAATTATTTGCTCAACAAATGACGATTGTGTGTTGGATCTATGTCAGGCACAGGAGCAAATGCCTCAAGGCAAGAGTGTTTAGTGCATACCTGAAGCCTCTGAATAGAGCTCAGAAAAGAAGGACCAAGAGAAGAAAAGGGAGAGAAAGAGAGGGAACAGAAAGGAGAGAAGGGGAGCGAGAGACGACAGAGCAAGCTGAAGGCATGCTGTGGCCAGATTGTGGCGTGCTCTGAATGAAAGCCTGGCTTTCATTCCGTAGGTGCAGAGTCACTGCCCTTGAAGACAGACCAAGGAGAATGAATAAGGCTTTCCCGCTGTTTTCAGTGGATGCTCCCCTCACGAATGGAACCATATTTAAGGAGCAGATTAGGAGGCCCAGAGAGGCAGGGTGTCCCGATCAGAGCTGTGTCTTAAGTTCCGGGCACCTAGGATCTTGCCGAGCGGTGCCAGCTCTAGGCATCCAGTTACAAAAGGCCATGGCTGGCTCAAACCTGGACCCTGCCTCTGTGACCCCAGTTCCTTTACGTGGTGGAAGTCCTGTTCCCAGCTCCCTGAAGCCTCTAATTGCTCCAAGCTCCTTAGGATGAAGAGGAGACCCTGGGGAATAAAAAGAGGTCATTGCCACGGGCCAAACACAAGACCCCCATGGACAGAGAGCTGGTGTCACCTAGAGCCAGTGGTGTTGGAGGAGGGGCTTTGATAATGCTTGCTTCTGATTTGTTCTGAGATTGGAAATAAGGTGGGCAGAGTCCCCAGCCCTTCTTCTGTTTTTATCCCCCCCCCCGCCCCCACTACTGGGCAGAATCAAGAGAGGATTGTCACCACGTGCGTGAATTGTGTGGTTGTAGAGATTGCCAGAAGCTGGCAGGGAATCAGGAGGCCTGGCTTCTCCTGCTGCTCTGTTCTTGGCTGGTCCTACGACTTTGGGAAGTCCTCTTGTCTTTTTGAATCCTCTGCTCTTGCTTGTAAATTTTACATGTTGGGATTAGAACTGTGGCCTCGTCTGGAAGGCAAGTGACGGACGAACAGGGACATCAGTCTCTTGGGAAAGGGAAAGGCAGGTATGACGGGTTGAGGGCTTGTGGTCCCTGCGAAAGTCACATTTTGAAATCTTAACTCCCAGAGTGGTGATATGAAGAAGTGGGACCTTTGGGAGGTGATTGGGTTATGAGGTGGGAGCCCTCATGGATGGGATCAGTGCCCTCATCAAAAAGGTCCCGGAGAGCTCTCTCTCCCCTTCCGCCATGGGAAGACACAGCAAAAAGGCACCATCTGGAAACTGTGACGTGCCCCTCACCAGACGCCAGGTCTGCTGGTGCTTCAATCTTGGACTTCCCATCCTCCAGAACTGCGAGAAATGTTGATAAGCACCAGTCTATCTTTTGCAACAGCAGCTGGAAGAAGCAAAGAGAGCAGGCATATGTAAATTAAGACTCCCACTTTGAGATTTTTAAAAATTAACTAACTTATTATTATAAAGATGTGGGGTACAATTCAGGGCTAGGTATACAAATATTGATCATGCAGATACCCTTTTTGATGAGGCATGCCCCTCCCTCCCCTAGCAGCTCCCCCCAGCTACCAGTCCCACCCCCCTTCCCCTGACAGTTTTCTGCTACTGCCAATCGCCTTCCCACAACATTGTAATTGTTCAAGGTCACCTTATGAGTGAGAACATATGGAACTCAGTTCTTTGTTTCTTTGATGAATCACTGAGTATGATTGACTCCAGATCCATCCAAGTTGCTGCAGAGTCCATATATTTGTCCTTCTTTATAGCTGCATAATATTCCATTATGTATATGTACCACATTTTTTTAATCCAGTCCAGCTTCGATGGGCAACACGGTTGGTTCCATGTTTTTGCTATTGTGAATAGAGCTGCAACAAACATACGTGTGCTGGTATCTTTTTTGTAGAATAATTTGAGTTCCTCCGGGTATATTCCCAATAGGGGAATTGCTGGGTCATATGAAAGGTCAATTTCTAGTTCTTTCAGAAATTGCCACACTGTCTTCCAAAGAGGTTGTACTAGTCTGCATTCCCACCAGCAGTGAAGAAGCGTTTCTTTTTCTCCACATCCTCGCCAGCATCTGTTGTTGCTTGTTTTATTAATGATGGCCATTCTTACAGGGGTTAGGTGGTATCTCATTGTGGTTTTGATTTGCGTTTCTCTGATGA
>CAUYQG010135706.1:0-10781 GCA_963574415.1 Tarsius wallacei
TCTCTCCTCATGACCCCCTTTACTATTATTTCTCCTCAACAAAGTATTATAAAATGCCAACATTTCCTGGCAACACTCTAGGAGAGTCACAAAACAACCTTCAAAATAAATTAGTTAGTGGGATTATAAAAAAAGAAAAGAATCAATTTCTTTGGATATATCCATTGCTTTGCTAAGCTCTGGTCTGGCCATGTGGCTCTCTGAGCTAAGCCCATCATGTTTTCCTATGTTTTGGCCCCCCTCCCCTACCTTGGGGAGGTGAATTTCCTCGCTCTCGCTCTCGCTCTCGCATTTACTTCCTAAATAAACTATATTTTACAATCTCAAAGGAATTCTTTGGATGCATACCCAGTAGTGGAATTGTTGGATCATATGGCAGTTCTTTATCTGCACTCCCATGTTTGTTCCAACACTATTTATTCATAGGAGTCAAGATATGGAATCAGCCTAAGTGTCCATCACCAAATGCAGCCTAAGTGTCCATCGGCAGGTGAGTGGATAAAGAAAATGTGGTGTGTGTGTGTGGATGGATGAATAGATAGATACATAGATAGATATATGTAGGGATATATCTGGATGATATAGATAGATGGATGGATATATCTAGATAGATAAATAGATGATAGAAGATAGATAGATAGATAGATTGATAGATAGATGATAGATAGATGATCAATAGAGATAGGTAGATAATAGAATAATATTCATCTGTAAAAAATAATGAAATCTTGTCTTTCATAGCAAAATGGTGAACCTGGAGGACATTATGTTAACTGAAATATGCCAGGCACAGATAAATACCACATGTTCTCACTCATGTGGGAGCTAAAAAGGTTGATCTCATAAAAGTAGAGTAGAATAGTGGCTACCAGGGCTGGAAAGGGTAGGAGGTAGCAGGAGTTAGGAGATATTGGTTAATGGAAACAAAATTACAGCCAGTTATAAGGAATAAGTTCTGGTGTTCTATAGCACTGCAGGGAGACTATAGTTAATAATAATTTATTGTATCATTTCAAACAGCTAGAAGAGAAGATTCTGACTATTTCCAACACAAAGAAATAATCAGTGTTTGAGGTGATAGTATGCTAATCACCCTAATGTGATCATTACATATTGTATAGTCATATCAAAATATCACACTGTACCCCATAAATATGTATAAACTATCATGTGTCAATTAAAATCATTTTTTTAAAAAAGTTTATTGTTGTCACAAATTTATTTTACACGGCTCATTTAAGTCTACCAAATATTGACAGCTTTCACAACTTTACTTATCCACAGGATGAATGAGTATAATCACCCTTGTTCCTCTTTATAGTTTTCCTTTCTCTCATGTTAACACATGACTTGGTCTTTTCTTCCAGATTCAGGTGCGCCACTGTGCCACGTAACAGGAATAGAAATTACTCAAGCAGAATAGACATTTGAAATGTCATGAACTGGGACAAAGAAATGAAATTGATCAAAACCTACCTATGTGGCATGACTAAATAATTCAACAGCAGATAGTCTGGCAATTCAGGCAGCTCTCGGTAGTTAGAGTTTCAGATCTCTGCCCCAGGCAGAAAGAGATTTGTTTCAGCTGTTTCAACAATGCCTACCCATTATCAACCCAAAATATTGGTCACTGTGTATTCACCTGGCTTCTTTCATGAAACAGAACCTAAGGAAACAAGGAGAAAGCAAAACAAACATGGAGGCTATGTGCAGTGTTGGCTGACATAACTGATAGGAATGAGATATGTCCTACCACTGGGTAAAGGTCAAGGTAAGATTTGTCAGTCCTCATGCACAGGTGAAGTTGAAGAGGTTATCAAGCTTTGAGGATTAATTTTGTTCTGTTTGTCATTTGCGTATTACACACACACACACACACATACAGACACACACACGAAATCCTCATTATATGTGGATTTACGGATTCTGTATTTTCCTATTTGCTAAATATATTTGTTACCCCAAAACTGATACCTTGCGGTGCTTTTGCAGACAAACTTAAGAGTGACAAAAAATTTTAGTTGCCCACATACATCCCCAGCTGAGGTGAATAAGGCCACTACACTCTGCCTTCTTGTTTCAGCTCTCATACTGTAAACAAGTGTCCTTTTCACAGTCTATTTAGTACCATGTTTTTCTCATTTTTTTGTGCTTTTTGGTGGTGCTTATGCTGTTTAAAAAGCTTTCAAGCATAGTGATAAATTGCTCTCTAGTGTTCCTGAGTACAAGTAGGCTGTGATGTGCCTTACAGAGAAAATACGTGTGTTAGATGAACTTTGTTCAGGCATGAGTTACAGTGTTATTGACTGTGAGTTCAATGTTAATGAATCATAATATATATTAAATAAACTGTCTCATAAAACAAAATTCTGTATTGGTCAATTGATGAGAATGTTGTGAGCCCACAGGAGCCTGTATTATTCCCTATAAGTAATGGTTTAGTATTTGATAGTTAGTGCCCACAGTGACTATAAAGAACATGACTACTTTGAATGATGAGATGTGACTGTAGAAACATATATAATACCTATATGTACATTGTATATTGACTATACAAACATATATCGTATCCATATATACCTTGAGCACATTTTTCTTTTCTATTTTATTTATTTATTTTAGTTGACAAACATCATATATATTTATCACGTACAACATGTTTTGTATACACTGTGAAATGACTACATTTAGCTAATTAACATATCATTACCTTGCATACTTATGATTTTCTGTGTGGTGAGAATGCTTAAAATCTACTGTCTTGGAAATTTTCAAGAGTACATTAAATTATTGTCAACTATAGTCCATATGCACATATATCTTCAGTTGACATTGTGTACAGAAAGGCCTTCATTCAAATAGCAATTTTTTCAGTTAGAAAGCTACATTATCCTTTCTGTATTCAAAATGAAGTTCCAGAAATAGAGCAGTAGTCAGAAAATTCAGGGCCTGCTCCATCCAGTTCCAGCAGATAAAAGGTTGTAAAATACTCAGTGTGGGCAAGTCTTGAAGTAGGCATGGATGACAAAAGTTCTGACTTAAAGCCAGTCAATCACTAATTCTCTTAGTTGTTCCAGTAATGATATTCACTGGGAAATCAAGGAAGATGCTTACTTGAGAAAAAACAAAAACAAGGTGCAAGTACTACCATGTTCCCTTTCTCTGAACCTGATCTAACATCAGAATCTCCTCCAATGTGGCAATTATGGTGGCAATCTTCCTGCCTGCTCCCAACCTCTCAAGTTAAAATGAGGCACTGATTTTTCTATCAAAATATAAGATATTATGGTCATATTGACCAGAATTTTATTGTCACCATCATCATCCTCAAACACATAGGGCATACCTACTAGAAAAATTCTGGTACAAGACAGTTGGAGGCAACACAAAAAAATTCAAGATAAAGTTGGTATCTTCAGGAATCTTATAATGATAACAGGAAAAAAGATTAGAAAAAAGTCCAATTTTAAATTTTTTAGGATCTTAATTAATTTGACATTTATGTGAACTAATTCAGAGTTTCTTTTTTTTATTCAATATTTTTTATTGTGATATTGTGGGGTACAGTTAAGGGTTAGGTACACAAATATGTCTCGTTCAGGCACCCTTGTTGATAAGAAGTGTCCCCCCAGAGTTTCTAATAATGGCATGAGCAATAGTTGGTTCAATGTCATGGCTCAGGCAGAAAATACAGTCATACGCTACATAATGGCATTTTGGACAATGACAGATCATATATGTGACAGGGGTTTCATAAGATTATAATGGAGCAGAAAAATTCCTGTCACCTAGTGATGTAGCAGCCCCTACAAAATCGTAGTGCAATAACTTACTCATGTGTTTATGATGCTGCTGAAGAAAACAAAAACAACTGTATTTCCAGTCCTACAAAAGTATAGCACATACAAGCATGTATAGTAAATCATACTTGATAATGATAATAAATGACTATGTAACTTGTTTATGAATTTACTATATATTATGCTTTTTATTATTGTTTTTACAATGTACTCCTTCTACTTATTTCTTAAAGAGCTAACTATAAAAACTGCTCAGGCGGGTCCATCAGGAAGTATTCCGAAAGAAGGCATTGTTATCACAGGAGATGACAACTCCATGTGTGTTATCGCCCTGAAGACCTTCCAGTGGGGCAGGATATGAAGGTGGAAGACAGTCATATTGATGATCCTGACCCTGTGTAGGCCTAGGCTCATGTGAGTGTTTGTGTCTTAGTTTTTAACAAAAAAGTCTAAAAAATTTAAAAATCAAAAATTTTAAAATAGAAATAAATCTTATAGAATGAGGATAAAATAAAAATATATTTGTACAGTTTTATAATATGTTTGTTTTAAGCCAAGTGTTATTACAAGTCAAAATGTTAGAAAAATTTTAAAGCTTATAAAATAAAAAAATTACACTAAGATTAACTTATAATTTAAGAAAGAAAAAATTATAACTTTAGCGTAGCCTAAGAGTACAGTGTTTAGAGTGTAAAGTTAATGTCCTAAGCCAATTCATTCACCACTCACTCACTGACTCACCCAGAGCCGAAACGTGGTCCTATAAGCCCCATTCATGGTAGTAAGTTTCTTAAACAGGTGTACCAATTTTTAGCTCATATTTTTACCATACCTTTTCTATGTTTAGATGTATTTAGATGTACAAATACTGACCATTGTTTTATAATTGCCTGCAGTATTTGGTGCAGTAACATGCTGTACAGGTTTGTAGCCTAGCAGCAACAGGCTCTACCATGTAGCCTAGATATGCAGTAGGCTGTAACATCTAGATTTGTGTTTAGTATACTCTATGAGGTTCACACAATGATGAAATCACCTAAGGATGCATTTCTCAGAATATAATCTTACTGTTAAGTGATACATGATTATATTAACATGTAAGCCCTGTGAGGTAGACAGTACTGTTTTATTTTTTATCTCTTTTCTTTCAGTGGCAATTATGTGCATTGTACAGAATTGGTATTCGGTGATATCATTCTAACCTAAAACCTGACCTTAGACAAAGATGGACAGTTATGCATCTATTAATTTGGATGATATTCTATACTTCCTTTTTGCAAATTGCTTAAGATGCTAAAGAAGAACAGATCTACTAAACAAGTGTCCCCTGAATATGACATGTACATTGTAGAAGCGTATAGACAGACAAGAAAGGAGGGAAGGATAGGATGATAGTAAAGGGAGAAAAGTTGGAAGACAAGCACCAACTTGTCTTATTGGGATCTAGTAATATTGCCCCTGGTTTAAGAGTGTACCAACCAGAATATCTAGTTAAACGTTGAGGATTGAATATGTGCATTTACTTTCTATCTTTTCCCAAACCTATTATAAAGAATTATAAACACATGAGCCCAGCAGTTCACAAGTTTCACCCATGCTCACAAACTTTAAAACATCTTTTATTTCCTCACTCCTTACTGATAAGAAAAAAATCAGAATATTTTCTAACATTAAAGAGAGTGGGTAGAAAATTGCTTTTAAAATGACCATCCAAGATAAAAACTTACAAAAATATTATGAGAAGAAACTTATAAAATTATTGTTATGCATCTGAGATAAGAGTAGATATTGCAATTATTAAAGAACAGGGTGCCATGAAATGGAGAAATAGAGAAGTAAAATAATTCTTGAAAATTAAAACTTTGATGGCAGAAATAAAAAATTCAACTGAAGTGTTGGCAAAGAAAGTTGAGGAAATTTCCCAGAAAATAAACAACAACAACAACAAAATGGAAACGGAAGCAAAAGAATCAGGAAATTAGAGGATTCATCTAGAAACTCCAAAAAGGAAAGAGTACAGAAACTAAGTTAAAGAGAAGAAATGATCGAATTAATAATTTATACCAAATTCCTAAAACTGAAAGACAAAAGTTTCCAGATTTAATGGACTAATCTAGTACCCCGTATAATGAAAAAGATCAATTGAAGACTCATCATCAGTACACAAGCAATATAAACTGCTGGAATAAAAAAAAAAGTCATATAGAGGGAACCAGGAGATAGATTGGCATCAGACAGCTTAATGCCCACATTAGAAGCTAAAACCCAAAGGCACAATATCTTCAAAATTCAGGGAACAAAATAATTTCCAAAATTTTATGTTTCTATGGTTTGGATATGGGTTTTTTTTGGGGGGGGGCTACCAAATCTCATGTTGAAATTTGATCCCCAGTGTAGGAGGTGGGACCCAGTAAGAGGTGCATGGGTTATGAGGGCTGATTTCTCATGAAAGGCTTCACACCATCCTCATGGTAGTTAGTGAGTTCTTTATTAATTCTCATGAAAGCTGGTTGCCACCTCCCTCACCCTCTTTCTTCCTCTCTTGCCATGTGATCTCTGCAGATGCCAGGTTCACCATGAGTGGAAGCAACTTTGGGGTCTTACTAGAAGCAGATGCTAGCACCATACTTCTTGGACAGAATCGTGAGCCAAATAAACCTCTTTTATTTATAAATTACCCAACCTCAGGTATCACTTTATAGCAACACAGACTATGAGATATATTTAGCCACATTATCAATAAGTGTGAGAATAAAGACTTTTTAAGCAAGCAAAACCTCAAAAATTTATCTGCTTGTGCCTATCTACTCTAAAAGGTACAGGAAAATGTTCTCCATCAAAATGAAGATATAAACCAAAAAGAGAAAGACATAGAAAAAAATAAACTCAGGATCCCACATAAAAGCGCAATAAGAAAACTCTTAGGATGTCAATAAAGAGAGGTCCCAGTCCCAAAGTGACCCCTTTGCCTGGCTCAGAAAACACAAATATGGCTGGAAGAGCAAAGAGGACTCCCCCAGACATTCCCTCTCAAAAAAAAAGTATATAAAAATTGATATATCTCTGATGTTTTGATGTACTAAATTATTTAAACATGATAAAGTCTGGAGTACATTTTTTCATCCATAAAATAAAAGGATGGACTAGTAGATCCTTTAAATCCTTTTCACCTCAAACAACCTATGACCTATAACCTATGACCCTAAATTCTTGCAAGATGAACATCCATATTTTAGAGCCAAGGTCAAAGATATATCGTTCATGCACTTACCTGGGAAAAGAGACAAACAATCATATTTAGGAAAACATTTTATTTATATCAGGATTTTTTAAGTTGGCTAGTTAGCTAAATAAACTGTGTTTTTTTCACTCAAACAACAACCCACTTTCCCACCCTCTTTTATGCACAGATTTCTTTTCAGGCAATTTTACCTCATTCACTAATCGAGGTTCCCAGAAAGGATGCTGTAAACTGGGTACAAGAAATACCTTTGCTAATATTGGCATCTCCCATAGACAGATGCACTGGTCTGCAGACTAAGAGAATTTAAGGATTAAGAAGTCACTTAAGTATAAGACTCTCATTAACCAATTTATCCTTGCATTTGCTAATGACCAAAAATAAAACCTTAAGTATGGGTGAAGGGTTCTAAGTAACTGGGAATACAAGTGTATTTCTCCAGAAAACATTGTTTTCTCTTCAGTCTCCATATAATCCTAGGGATCAAGATTGATCACACTTTTCATACCTAGAAGTGAATTCCCAACCTAAACAGTGAGTATAAAAACAGGTAACCAAGCAACTCTTTTTCTCTTAATTTTTTTCCCTAGTTTCTAGCTTCTCTTCTGCTCCAGTTGGTGTCCTTAGCTGTACCTTTTCTGTGGAACCCCTGACCTGATCCGACTTGCCACACTGTCTCCAACCTCTCCACCATCCTTGGTCTGTCTTTGTCCTCAGATACCCCCTTCTTCTAGGATACTCTCCAACCCTACTGTTCCTTATGCCAAGCCACTGGGGAAGCACCATCAACAAGTGTTAGGAACAAGGACATCGGCCAAGGGCAACCTGTTTAGATGTTTCAGGAAATCAGGACAAAAACCAAGAGTCAATTCCGTGCTTCCTCTCATACTTCAGTACTGACATAAAGAAAATACGGTGCAAATTATATGTAACTCAAAGAATCAGGAACCGTGGGAATATATAGGGCAGTCAAAATGTATATGACCACATATGCCTTGGTTCTGGAGACAGATTCATTTGGAGATGTATTTGCAAGATGCTGGTATACATGGTAAAGCTATAAATTTTAAAATCTGACTAAACTGGAATTCTTAATGTCATGAGGAAGGACCTTCTTGCTTTGAGTGTTTGCAATAGGTTAAGGTACAACACAACAGCCTGGGCCTATTCATGCAGACAGTGAAGGGAATAATTCATTCCTCCAGAAGAACCTAATCTTTTAAGATAAATATATCTTTATATATTGCTATATAAGGTAACTATATCTTATATATCAAAGCTTATATCGAGAAATAGTTAAAGTCCATGAGAGGCACTGCAAATTCACCTACTTACAGGTAACTTGGCAGGGGCTAACAAAAATGACTGGCTCTGGGCACGTGTATGGATGGAAGTGAGGAAAGTCATAAGGAATGAGAGTGGAAGATCCCATCCAAGGGGCAGCTTCTTAGGTTCGGCTGTTTGCTGTCATGCAACTAAGTATAAGCTTAATATCAACTTGTGTTTCGCTTTTTAAGTGTAAAATTTCCCAAGTTTTAAAATATTGGAGAGGGAAAAAAAAATCTGTAAACTTAAAACAATGAATCTATTACATTATAAGGGGTCATGCAAATTTTTATCTTTCCCAGCCAAATGGCTCTTCAAGAAGTGAGTGGTATCGGTAGGATTTAGATAACTGTCTTGGAGACATTTCCAAATTTCAAGTACTTCAAACGTGACCTCTGGCTCTTTACACATGCGCTTCACTCTCACCAACGTCAGCAGGACTTAAGAATTTGTCAGATCAATTATATCAAGATTTTTCAAATGTCAGATCTTCTCTTTATCTACCCTATATCAAACACATTTATTTCATAATCCTCTGAGATATGGGGTTCCAGTGTACACAAAGAATATTGAATTGTTTCTGTTTAAGAAAATATTTGTACTAATAAGAGGCCAAAAGAGACTTATGTGAGTTGACAAAAGAACAGTTCTCTGTGACTTGCATTAAAACTTTCTACATCAAATTAGGTAAAAGTGTCAGGAAGTATTCTTAAAGCTTGACTGCTCAGGAAGAATTTAGGGATATGAGTGTGCAGCTAAGCATTAGGACATTACTGGTGTTTTCCTCAGCAAGTTTTTTGCAGACACTGTTTCCAAAGGATATGATTGCCTAGCCCCTTCATTTATCTTGAATTTTAAAATTAAACTAGTATTTTTATTAGGGCACATGGATTAGAAGAGATCATGAAAAGAGAAATGGTTTGGCAAAGGATAAAATCCAAATGCCAAGCACCATTTTAAACTGAATAGCCTTGAAATAACCTAACAACAAGATTATAAAAGTTTAAAACATTTTAAGGGTCAAAAGCTCTGAATCCCACAGCATTTTAATTAGCAAAATTCAGTTTTTTGCTCTCAGAAGAGAGCAAAGCTCTTAATATTAAATCCAGCTGATGCTCCCACCTAACTAGTCCACCAGATTGAGCCATGGTCTCCATTTCTCTGTAAGATATTTGACTGACATTTCGTTGGACAATTATAGTTTGCAGGTTGTTTTCTAGAATGCCTACACATAAGTTTTAGGCTCACTATGAGTCACTAGCGTTTTTCTCAAGTCAGTTTATGCCAGTTTGCTTGCTATTAGAATTATACAATTAAATATACATAGACAGATGAAATATGAATGTGGAAAGAGAGTTTTTGGTCTCTATGAAAACCTAGTTGAATACTTTGGGAAGAGTTGTTAAAAACAAGTCTGAAAGAAAATTAATAAATTAGATGTTGGTGAGATATCTATGAAAGAGTGGGAAATATTTTTTAAAATCTAGACAGATTCTGCTTTCAGAAAGATTCACAACTGTCTTTAACTTCTGTCTCTGCTTCTAATAAACTGAAACTAGTAGAAATACATTGTGGGTATGGTTTATACAAGAAAAAAGACTGAACCTTTCAACCAATGCACCCACACTCAAAGTGAAGACACTAACTTCTCATCAAAAAGTTGACAAAGAGCCAGGTGTGGTGGCATACGCCTGTAATCCTAGTACTTTGGGAGGCAGAGGCAAGAGGATTGCCTGAGCCTAGGGGTTCTAGACCAGCCTAGGAAACATGGCGAGACCTCATCTCTACAATAGATTCCAAAAAAAAAATTAGCTGGGTGTGGTGGCGTGCACCTTTGATTCCTGCTACTTGGAAGGCTGAGGTGGAAGGAACCGCCTGAACCCAGCAGGTCAAGGTCACAGTGGCCGTAAGTGTGCCAGTGTACTCCAATGTGGGCAACAAAGTGGGACTTCAATTCAAAAAGAAAAAAGTTGATAAATAGTATAAATAGGTATATGTTATTTAAAATATAAATAGGCATATATATTTAAAATAGGTGTATATTATTTTCTTGACTTTTTTTTTATTTACTGACAAATGTATTGGCCAGTGGTAAACACTGCAGATAAAAGGGTTTCTACTATGGTCATTCCAAGTAAACCTTATGTTCAAGCCGGGCTCAGTGGCTCAGCCTGTAATCCCGCACCTTTGGGAGACTGAGGTGAGTGGATTGCCTGAGCCCGTGGGTTTGAGACCCACCTGGGCAAGCGAGACCTCATCTCTACAATAAATAAAAAAATCAGCCGGGCATGGTAGCGCGCGCCTGTAGTTCCAGCTACTTGGAAGGCTGAGGCAGAAGGATTGCCAGAGCCCAGCAGGTCGAGGCTGCGGTGGCCGGGAGCGGCCACTGCACTCCAGTCTGGGCGACAGAGTGA
>CAUYQG010135709.1:0-58633 GCA_963574415.1 Tarsius wallacei
TTTTATTTTTTTGAGTTGGAGTCTCACTCCGTCGCTCAGACTGGAGTGCAGTGGCCGCTCCTGGCCACCGCAGCCTCGACCTGCTGGGCTCCAGCGATCCTTCCGCCTCAGCCTTCTGAGTAGCTGGAATTACAGGCGCGCGCTACCACGCCCGGCTAATTTTTTGATTTATTGTAGAGATGAGGTCTCACCAAGTTGCCCAGGTGGGTCTCAAACCCGCAGGCTCAGGCAATCCGCTCACCTCAGCCTCCCAAGGCGCGGGATTACAGGCTGAGCCACCGAGCCCGGCTATGTGTTTTAATTTAACTACTCCATATAAGCAACCCATTTTCAATGTTGTTTAAAATCACAGTTAGTATAAAAATGTACTCTGGCTATTATTTGTCAGTTGTTACGAGATACGAGAATTCAGTGGCATGCATTAAGGCTAGGACAAAATAATTAGGATTTGTTTTAAAGATGACTATAAAGCCCGGCTCAGTGGCTCTGCCTGTAATCCCGCGCTTTGGGAGGCTGAGGTGAGTGGATTGCCTGAGCCCGCGGGTTCGAGACCCGCCTGGGCAACTCGGCGAGACCTCATCTCTACAATAAATCAAAAATTAGCCGGGTGTGGTAGCGCGTGCCTTGTAGTTCCAGCTCCTTGGAAGGCTGAAGCGGAAGGATCACCGGAGCTCAGCAGGTCGAGGCTGCGGTGGCCGGGAGTGGCCACTGCACTCCAGTCTGGGCGACAGAGTGAGACTCCAACTCCAACTCCAAAAAAAAAAAAAAAATTAAATTAAATAAAAAAATAAAAAATGACTATGACTGTGTATGTAGTTGAAAGGATGGTAATAATAAAAATGAATTCTGAGTCATTGATTCATCTTCTAGCTTTTCCATTGTTTAAAAAGATAGATAAAATAATAATTACACAAATCACTTGGGTGTTGTGATGAGAGAATAAGATTAGGAAGGAACTTTATTACCAATCTATAAATGTGTCATAAAAGTACAAAGTCATTTTATTGCTTTTCTTTTTCAGAAACCATCATGCTAGTCATATGTGTTTTCTGCCATCCACAATGCATAAGAATATATTTTCAGTATTTTCAATTAATTAACAAGCCAGGTAAGTAAAAGGAAGAATTTCTCAAGTCCAAACTCAAAGTTTGTAAGAGATCAAGGCAATTTTTCTTTAAATCCATGTTTAAAAAACAAGTCGCTTACTTCATGTGTCTCTTTGTCTAACCTAGTGAATTGTAGACATCTTAGAGCTAAAATAACTTTTCAGCTTCTTTTGACAGTTGGTGGGTATTTTTGTCTGCAGTATACAAATTAACCAACGTCCTGGCACAAAAGTGTTACTTGTTTTAAAGAACTAGGTTAAAACAGCCCTTAGTACTTATTTCAAAAGGACACTTCACTGCCCTCAGGATAAACAACAGTGTTAGTGATGGCCTGTGCAATTAGAAACAAATTTGTGCATCAGCTGGTCATGTCAGGGAAAAAGCTAGTCAAGATACTGTGAAAAGTAAATGTCAAACATTATTAAAATGGAATGTATGGTTGTTGAATTGCACTGGCTCACATCTGAAGAATTCTAGGTGAGATCAACATACTACCTTAAATAAGTGTGTTTCTTTGAACCTGCCAAGAAATCAACACATAACCTCATTAGGTTTGGTTGATAATAGATTAGTGGAGAAATAACTTTAAACAAATATCCAATACAGTCCCAGACCATTTTGTACCTAATCCCTTAGAACTTATTTTTAAAATATTTGGAAGTTCAGTCCTATGATTAACTTTTTAAGCAAAAATCTCTATTAAAAATAACCTATCTCTTGCTACACTTGAGCCGATATCCCTTTTATCTGTCTCATGTCCAAATTTGAAGAAAGTAAGGGAGTGGCACTTACAGATTCAAAATGACAGTTTAAGCTTTACCTTTTCCACAGGAAAGAGGTTCAAGGCTTTAGATTATTCACCTCTTCTGGCAGCATATAGACACATGCTTTGCTGCCCTGCTTTTGCCAGTGCATGGCAGAGTGCCTTACCCTTGCCCAGCTGTTCCAATTACTTCCATGTCTTAAATTTCCCCTTCACGGCAACCTTGATGTGTCTGTCTAATGTACAGCTGCACTTTCTTGAGTAGGCAGGTTCCTCCCACAACATAGTAACTTAGTGGTATAGAATCAATACATCATAAGAATCGTTTGACTCACTTTAGAGGAAGGCAGTTACACTTGACATCTGTACTCACGATTCTTTACTTCCTAACCAACAAGAAACTTTAAAGCATATCGAAAGATGCCATTCAAATGCTACGATTACAAATAAATAATTCCTATCATGACCCTCTACACCAATCCCAAAGCATTGCTTTTTTCCCTTCATCTTAAACCAAAATATATATTTTTAAATGGTTTAAACTGGCTGTTTCTAAACTTCTACTTCAATGCACACTAAGTCTTCAGAAATAATTATTCATAGCAAACTAATTTATGTGTAATGTGAGTCTAGGAGATTATCACACTTATCTTACCATTTATTTGAAAATACTTTATTCCAGGAAGACTCCTTCTGTGTCACATTTAATTGCCTTTGAAGCTCCTGCCATTTGAATCTGTCTTCTGGAACATGCATTTCATCATTATTTTTTAGCCTTGTTACATCAATCACCACAACTGCTATAGAAGATTTCTGGGCTGTGAAGTGATAATTTGTTCCAGTGGTATTAATGAGGCAAGCAGTGGTCTTGAGGGAGGTGACAGCCCATTGCTTTACAGACAGCACCAGATTAAGGTGCTGGACTATATACATTGCTTTAAGCGTATACTCTAAAGCCTTTGAAGCGTTTTATAACTTCCCTTATCAAACTTAACATAGAAAAGGTACCTCCGACACCTTATCTACAATGTGCTAGGCATATCTAATCACCAAGAGAGGGAGTATTAATAGTGTTACTCAACTTACCTTGAGTTACAGACACATCAGAGAAACTTTGTACTGCTACCAATTTGAAGGCTCCCTGCTGCCTTATAAGCTCTGAATTGGTCTATTTCCGCTACCATGGTTGTAATGGCATGTCTCTAGCCACATAAAAGTCTAATTCCCTGAAGTGCAGCCAACGAAAACTTGTATTTCTGGGAATTAAGTCCCAGAACTAGGAATACCGATTTGTTGGTGTTATAATACTATGCCCATGAATACCGCCTCTAGGAAGCAGTGCATCTGGAAACAACAGATGGTACATGTGGAAATGGGTTGGATGGAGTATTTTAATACCCACACATCTCTAATTCAGTTCTACAAGTCTGATTTCAATGTTTTCTCAGATTATAGGGTGTTTCAGATTGGTAAAACAGGCTTGATCTATATTATTGTTACTATCACCACTGCCAGATGAAAACCTAACATAATATCATTGTCTATGAACTCTCTTTTGGCCACCCATATACAAACCTGCAACAATTCTGACTTGGCTTTTAAACATGGAACAGGTCAGTGAAGTGCACTTTCCTACCCCTTTACCATCAACCACAGGATGAAAATTTATTTTAACCTGAAATTATCCTAGAGTGCTCCTCTCTGTAATATAGGAAGGAAACATTTAAGCCATTTCATGCTCTGTCTAAACAGTTTATCTCCCACCAACCATCTTCAAA
The DNA here is from genome assembly GCA_963574415.1 of Tarsius wallacei. Taxonomy (NCBI): domain Eukaryota; kingdom Metazoa; phylum Chordata; class Mammalia; order Primates; family Tarsiidae; genus Tarsius; species Tarsius wallacei. The sequence continues at coordinate 3,648 of CAUYQG010135709.1, forward strand.
AGCTTCCAGGACTACCATAGTATTGGGGAAATTCAAATTAATATGGTAGGAGAACAATTTTGTTAGGAAAAAATGATTCCTTTTTGTGCTTAAGAAAGGCTGAATTAAATTGTCTTTAGGATATGTTGGCATTTTAAGAAACATACCATCTGAGTGAAATGAAGATAACTTTTAGAAGCTTGGATTTTCATATTCTGTAGTTTGTTAATGCAGCGTAGCTAGAATTAGGATAGCATTGTGCTACCTATCAAATGAAAATGAAATCTCAAGTAAAATATGAGAATAAATAAAATCATGTTTGCTTATTGAACATTGTAAATCAACCAGCACACCATTTAATGTACTACAATGGAGAGGTGGCCTGATTCAAGTGGCTATAAAGTCCTCCAAGACCCAACAAACAAGTGCAGCCTATTGTAATTTAGTTCATCACTGAGAAAGGGAAATCTCCCAGCCCTCCTATCCTGGATCACACCAGAAAATTCTAAGCTCAATGGGAAGCAGTATCTTAGTTCCTGACCTTCCAACTTGTGTTCAATATGGACACATGAATTTAAATTCTGAGATGAGTATATATAGTCACTCTAGACAGTACAGTCTCCCTTGTAAGTAGGTAGTTCTGCAGAAAAAGGCAAGGGAGAGCCATCCCCTAAGCACATTCAAAGTATCTCTATGCCAATGAAAGAAAAAACGCTATGGAGAATAAGCTAATATGATCAAGTATACATAAGATTGCATATAACAGACAGCATTCAACCCCTCCACTAAAAACTTGCTATTCTTGTTTGTCCCCCCCTTTCCTTCTTTCCTCTTCCTTCCTTTCTTCTTTTCTTTCTTCCTTTAGCAATATGTATATATATATATATATACATATATGTATATATATATATGACTAAACACAATATTCAATCTATTACTTAGTCAAACTTAGTGTTTTGCTAAAATATCTTTGAGGGATGGTCAAACATCTCAAACATTCACCGTAGTAATGAAATAATATTCTTACCTCTAGTTTAGAAAGAATAGCACAGTGATTAAAAGCAAGCCTCTGAAGCCAGACTGAGTTCCAATTCAAATTACTAGTAGTGTGACATTGAGCAAATTGCCCATTTCTTCATTGGCAAAACAGGAATAATGATGGTACCTACCTCACTGAATTACTGTGAAGATTAAATGAGTGTATTAGATACTGCTAATGCTTCAATATCTATATTACACTATTCTCCTCTTCCTGGACACATAGGCTGACTGCATTTCTCAGCTGTTTAGCATGGCCATGTGATTAAATTCTTGCTAATGAAAACTGGTCACGTGTCACTTCTAGGCATGGCCCATAAAAACCGCCCAAGTGCAATCCTTACTTTCTTTACCCATTCACAGACTAAATGGAGAGGACTGCTAAGATTCAGAGGAGTCAAGGTCACAAGATAGAAAGAACCTAGATTTTAAATAATTACATGGAGAAATCCCCCTCTCACTGACCCCAATAGGATTGTAAAGTGAAAATCACTATATATATAGTGATGAGTCATAGAAATATTTATTTATTTCTATGTATTTATTTATGTATTTATGTAATACAATAAGATAACTTATTTAAAGTACTTATCACAGTACCTGACAGCCCCATACAAAAGTGTCCAATGAAAGTTAGTTATTATGAACCTTATTGATGCTGTCAGTGTTTGTTGAGGACTGAATATCTGTGTCTCCATCCCCCAAACTCATATATTGAAGTCCTTACCCCTAGTGTGACTGTATTTGGATACAGGGCTTCTAAATAAGTAATTAAGGTTAAAGGAGGTCATAACATAAGGACCCAATTAGAGTTCTTATAAGAAGAGACACCAGAGACCTGCTCTCTTTCTACGTACATACATACGCCCCTAGGAAAGGCCACGTGAGGACAAAATGAGAAGGCGGCTATCTACAAGTCAGGACAAGTGCCCTCATCAGAATCTGAATTGGACAGAAACTTGACGTTGGACTTCTAGACTCCAGAACTGTGAAAAATACATTTCTGTTTTGTTATGGCAGCCCAAGCTAACTAAGACAAGATTCGTATAAAAGGTCCTACAAGAGAGTGTAAGAAACAAAGTATTTGAGAGATTTTGTACTACCAAAGAAAAATTTGAGGAAGGTCCATTTATGCTGAATATTAAACAGAAAACATGAGATACTTTTCAAAGGTTATTGTTGTTATACATATTAGCCCTTTGTCATTAGAAAATATTGTCCATGATCAAGACTGAGTAAAACTGAAACTTCTCTTCATCCCTGCTGCCCACCTACCTTAATACAGCAATTCAAAAAGAGATGCCTATACACAGGCAAAATACTAGGCTCAGATAAAAGCAACAACCCACCACATGTTTAAAACTGTATGAAGCCACCAGCTACCCCCCAGGATTCCCCCTTAGTTATCTCAGCTACCTAGTTAACAATATATTTGCCTTCTGATTTGACTGAAGATCAAGTTTCCTAGACCTGACTGTGGCTTCCCTCTAGGCTTACATTTTCCTTCTCTACTTCGCTTTAGAGGTTTTCACAAACACACATGAGGTATTTCAGGTAACAGCATCTAGATCTCTTCACTTCAGACCATGCTTCTGTAGATAGGCTCAGAGCTCCCTTTCCCCATTTCAATCCCTCATCAGCAAGACTTAGACTTCTGATACCATCAGACTACACAATAAAGTATTTTACATTTATTTTCTCTATTTCTACATTATCTTTGACCCTCTGAAATTTTATTTCCAGTGCCATGCTACTGAAGCCAATGGCCTCCAAAAAGACAAGCCAAGTGGCTTTTTAGCTTTCACCTTTCTTTTCACCTTTGAAGAAACTGACACTAATGACCACTTTCTTAGAAAGAATATCCAGTCTGCAAACACCTTCTTTGTCCCTGCATTCCTTCTAACACTAACATTCTCCTCAACTCAATTATTTTCATTTTCGAGAACCACTTGAAAATACTGCACACACTGAAACAAGACCTCTAACGCTAAACACAAAATCATTAGACAAATGAAATTATGTACTAGCATCGTATAACTCCTTATAGTTGAATAGAATTTTACATTTCACAGGTAATTTTTAATATATCTTAATAAACCTATGAATAGACAGGACAGAAATGATCAACCTGAGTTTATATATAAGAAAACTGAGGGCTGGACATATTCAGTGTTTTGTCCAAACACTTCTGACTGCTAAGATTCTCTTTACCATACCACAACTAAAATTTCAAGGATGTATTTGGAGAGGAAGTTTGGGTATTAAAAAAATAAAATAAAATAACAATAGACACATCTTCTAAACTCACCTGTTTAACTTTATCACCATTTTAATTTTGGTTTTTCTAAATTATTATACAACTGCTCAAAACAGAAGTAAAAGTTAAAATCAAAGAACAAAATGCTAGGCAATCATAGTGTTATCAATGACAAGGTTCATTATCTTGATTAATGATATAAGAACAGCAAGCAAATTTGGCATAATTACTTAAAAATTAATTACCTTAGACAATATCAAGTGTTCCCATGAAGACTTGCCTCTTTAAGTGATAGTATTTTATATTTTTATGATTATAGAAAAAACAAAATTAGAACACATATATTATAAAATGGCTTATTTTCAATATACTTCATTGAAATTAGTTTTTAAAAGATAGTTTTAAATTCAACTTTTAAGTCGGTTTGACTTTACATTCATTTCATTTTGGTCATTTATCTATTCGTTCAATGAACATATATCAGACACCCATTATGTACCAGTCATGGTTCTGGATGACGGGAATGCAATAATGAATAAAACAAAGTCCTTGTTTTCATGGAGCCTTCATTCTAGAGGGTACAGGGGAGGCACACAATAAATAAATAAGCAAGTAAAATATAAAGTATGTCAGAGTTCAATAGGTGCTGTGGAGAAAAATAAAGCAACAGTAGAGGGCTAGGGAGTACTAGAGGGGTAGGGTCTCACCAATAAAATGACATTTTAGAAGAAAACTGAAGGAATTAAACTTTCAAACAAGTAAAACACACAGGAATAAAGGATTTTATTAATTCACCTCATTTCAATTAACTTACTACAGAAATTTCTTCAAAATGGTATTATTTAAAGAAATAATCAATCATCTTGTTCTACTATTAAATACTATACTGCTATTAAATACTATACTGCTGTGCTTAACACATAAACAAAAATGCTTTCCTCATAGGCTCTGGTTTAAAATTTCATGGCTCACGTTCTCATGTATCTTTCTCTAAAAGAGAAAGATTTTACTGATGCACTGGTCTAAACATATGTTTATAGAGATCCCTCACATGTATATTAAGAAGTTCCTGCCACCTAGTGAATAAAGAGAACACTGCTTTGGTTAAGGTATAAACTACCCCAGTGGGTCAGAAATCCGTCTCAGAATGTAGAAATTTTCTGCACAGAACTTAAGAGTTTCACCTGTGTGAAAAGGGTTAAATTTTCATCAACTATTGTCAATAGTTTTATATATTGGACTTCAATACTTATGAAGGTCACTCACACTTGTAACCAGGGATTTCTCAGGTGGCAAGCATCTGGCTGGTTCCCCTTGGAGATTGAATCAGTGTAAATGGTGATTGATTACTAGACAAACAAGTAAAAAGAGTTATATTTACTGTCATTCTTAGATTAAAATGAGAGCCAAACCAATAATCATAGAGAAGATGAATTTATCAGACTAATTTCCTCCATCTGGCTTACAAGAAGTTACCATTCTTGTACATCTAGACATGTTGCAGTCATTAATGTTCAGAGGGTTGCATGGAGTTGAGTATTTTGTTGAGTGCTGCTGTGTTGAATGGCCCTAGGAAGCAAGATCAAAGTTCATGCAAATGATTTGAAATTGAGTTAAAGTGGCCTAATAGGATAGTTTCACACAGCATTTGCATGATTTGAGCAATATCTGGCACATAGGAAATCCATGGAGCATGACTCACTTGACAGTTGTGGTGATTTGAGTGTCCAACACATTTAGTTAATTAATGTAATACTTCAATGCTTGGTCATTTTTTGTATCCCATAGACCATGGAATTCATTCTATTGAGTTATTAAGACATATGAACATTCTGGGCTGAACATGTTTTTTATTGAATGTACATAGCTTTAGAACTAGTTTTCAAACTTCTTTGAGTCAGAGCCTGGATCTATTATACAAGCTCTACATACTGGTTTTCTCAAACAGAGCCTAATGAAAGCCTTTCTATCAATCCCATTTAGTGGTCACATGGGATTCTATTCTCCACAATCTAGTGAACTTAGGGTTGCAGAAAGAGTCATTGTAGGGCGGAGCACACTGAGTGTGGCATCTGAGACAATTGTTGGCCAGTGGGCTCTAGATCATACCTCTTAATATAACTCTCCATATATCTTCATTTTAAATTTTGCTTTCCCTCACTTTTCTGATGGCCTTATCTTTTCATCTACTTACACACGTTGACTTTCTCTGGCTCCATTACTCTTACCACTACTAGGAGGTACCATGATGTAGAACAGCTTTGGTGTCTGACACATCTGAATGATGATGATAGTGATGATGAAGATGATAATGAGTACAAAGCAGATATATTTCTTTGAGCACTTAGAGTCTGCTAAATGACTTATACACATTATGTTCTTAAATAGCCACAAAATTCCTATGATTGACTAGAGGTACTATTATTACTCCTATTTTATTATTTAAGTAGTTATCCCAAGTTCATACAGCTCACCTGCCTCTGCTTCTAGAGCCCTAATTCTTAATCACAATGCTTAAATGAGTTACATGACCTCTCTGAGCTCTTTTCTACTCAACTGTAAACTGAAGAGATCATGTATGAACACTCATAACATGACTACGAATATCAAAAGTACAAAACTGGTGAGTGCCTTTATCTTCCATTTTCTTTCTCCTTTCTTAGGAAGTCAGGCCACTGGTAACTCTCCAGTTATCACTGAGAACTTAGTTTTGTCAAAGTGAAGTACAGCCATAACTTTGTTCTTGAATTGACTGCCCCAGAGTTTTAGAACATCCTCTCCACACCCCACCCCTACCCCTAAGGTTCCAAATGATACGCTCTGGATCATTACTCCAGCATCATGATAATCCTTGATGCTGCTTTGCATAGAGGCACAATGCCATCAAGAGTAGTTGGCAGCTTGTTAGGCATCCCTTAAATTCTTTGTCTCCTCATCTCTCACTCATTCCAAAGCTTATATTTACCTTTATTCTATAGGGGCAGTTGTATCTATTTATCAGATTACTGTTGACACAGTTCAGAAACAGTATTGTTGTCCCAGATGACATCAGTATAGTGCTCAATGTCATCAAACTAGAAGCCTAAGGTAAATTCCTGCAGCTAAGGGGATGACTACTTTTCCTGCAGAAAATTTAAAAATAAATAAAAATTGCAATTCTTAAAAACAAAACAAAAAAAGACGGACTGATTTGGTACTTACCAATGAACAGATTCACCCATCATTGGAGTTTACCACAATCCAAGATTCCTTTCTCAAAAGTTTATTGCCCTTAGGGACCAAGAGATTAGAAAAAAAGTTCTTTTCAGACATGAATTGGTTTCCTCAGTTGTAAATGCTAAAAGCCACTTTGTTTGAAGTCAGCTTGTTTTTTTGTATTTCATTGCCAAGAAACAGAGAATCCTAAGAAAAAGTCCAGATACACTGCAACCCTGAGACACTAGATACGATTTGACCTTCAAATGACATCAGTCTGTGTTGCAACACCCATAGTCTGAAACAGCCTGCCCCACCTGAGGGAGCAGCTCAAACCAGTACTCCTGATCCAAATACATGAGAATAACAGTTTAAAATCATGGGGAGAGGAAGGAATAGATTTTCACCATGGCTGTGGGCATGGTGGTCATGCCTACTTGTTTGACTTTAAGACAAAACTCTATTTCATGTTTCCTTTGGTCTGAAATGAATTGTGGCCAATTTCTTGTTTGCTTGGACTCCACTCCTGCTTGTGCCCTTTTGCCGTGCTTGATCCTCTGGATGCATTTCCCCAGTCTACATATACCAATCAGGTTCAGTTTGTGCCCCAACATGGCTGGATCTCTCATATCAGCACATATCTCTCCTGAAACTCCCAATTATGAGACAGGTCAGCTGGTTTTGCCTGACACCCTGATCCCAAGTTTGCTCTCCAAGATCATGTATCATCCTGTCCTTCCGCAGTGATCCACACAACCTGGCAGTCACTCTTAAACTTGAACACTCAGAGGGCAGAAAATGTGTCTCTGTAATTCTCTTGGCATAGCACACATGCAGTTAAGTGTTTTTTGATTATGATAACTGAATGTGCTCAAAAGTTCTCATAATGGAAACAAATTAAGTCCCTTCATGATGAAATTTATGAAAGCCTAGCAGATTAATACTACCTCATGGTGGTGGATGAAAATGCCTTTTCAGCAGTAGTTGAAATGAATCACCCTAAACTAACAGGGCAATCTCTTTAAGAACAGGTGGAAGAGGAAAGTGGATGAGGGAAGAAAACTACAGAAGGCCCTAAAGAGAAAAAAACACAAAGAGATCTGCAGCATCCAAACAAAAATCTTACTAACACCCACTGCCTTCAACCTTCTTTATCTTGATTCATTTCAGATAGTACAATTTCCTTCAAAAAATGAGAAGAAAAAAATTGCCATGGGTGTGTATCCTATGAACAATGGTTGCACAATTTTGTTTTAATTACTAAAGTTGCTGGGTTTCCTTCTTAACACAACTTTTTTTCAAAACTGAAATTATATAATGCCCAAAGTAAAAAAGAAGACCACTCTGTGTGATCTGCTGTGATTTTAGCTCCCTGGAGATGGGAACATTTCTAACATAGACCTATAAAGCACCTTCTGCATTACTGACTTTCAAATGTTTGCAGCAATGATTGAAAGAAATTGGATAGGAACTTTAAAAATTAAAGTTCTCATTACAATGGTAATTGGTTATATGTAGGATTTTAGATTAACAGGACGACTACTAAATGATGTCTATCAAACCTTTGGGCTAATTATCTTTTCCTCCTCTGAATATGCATCACTTTTGCCAACACCAAAAATCATATAAAGCATGTGTTTCTATAAGCTTGGCACTACATTAATAGGAGTTCTACAAGTGAAGTTATACAACAAAAACCAAAGGAAATTTTGGAATGAAGTTATTAATGTTGCAGTGAATTTTAATACTCTTCTACCTTGGTACTTTTCAAGAATATTCAAAGGATTAGTGATATACTTTTACTCAAAAGAAAGGTGTAGCATAACACATGTCCCTGATCTTTAGGAGAGTTCAACTTTATGGTGTCCCATATTCTTCTCAATAAAGGTGGTTCATAAAATGTAAAACTAAATATAATTTAATTTTTATGCCTCCATATATCTTATCCTATAAATCAGAGTACAAATACGAAAAAATTCTTTGTTGGACCATGTGTCCCAGATTTTTGTTTGGAATATATAAAGACCAGAGGTCAATTTTGAAGATGCTGCTGCCTCGAGTCCTTTTCCACCAGCCGTGGTCAAATCTATCGTGTTTTTTGACATTACCATCAACAGCTTGCCCTTGGGTCTCATCTCCTTCGAGCTGTTGGCAAAGTTCCAAAGACAGCAGAAAACTTTCATGCTCTGAGCACTGGAGAGAAAGGAATTCATTATAAAAGCTCCTGCTTTCACAGAATTATTTCAAAGTTTAGGTGCCAGGGTGGCGACTTCACACACCATAATGGTACTGGCGGCAAGTCCACCTATGGGGAGAAATTTGATGATGAGAACTTCATCCTGAAGCATACAGGCCCTGGCATCTTGTTCCTGATAAATGCTGGACCCATCAGCAGCAGTTCCCAGTTTTTCATCTGCACTACCAAGACTGAATGGTTGGCTGGCAAGCATGTGGTCATTGGCAAGGTGAAAGTGGGCATGAATGTTGTGCAAGCCATGGAGGACTTTGGGTCCAAGAATGGCAAGACCAGCAAGAAGATCACCATTGCTGACTGTGGACAACTCTAACAAATTTTATTTGTTTTATCTTAACTACCAGACCATTCCTTCTATAGCTCAGGAAAGCATCCCCCATCCCATTTGCTCACACTATCCTATAATTTTTATGCTCTCACTGCAATTCTTTTGATTCCATATTTTTCTTATTCCCTTCCATGTTTAGTTGGATTGCAAAGAAATAAAAATTAATAAAAACAACAACAAAAAAGAATCACAGGTCTAGGTAAATAGGTCTAAGTTCTGCTATTATGTCTTAAAGACTTGAGATGCTACAAAATAAGTTATTTGCTTTAATTTGAGGTTAGTTTTTATTTTTATGGTTATTCTTTGAAACGTAAGGATTGGAAGACAGGTTGCTCAAAACCTAAGTATGAGAATCAAGATTTCTTTTTAATGACACCCTCGATTCAATTGTTAAACTCTGGATGTGAGGGAAACATTTTCTGGCCCTGAGGGAAAAGGAAAGAAAGGCTTCTGAGGGAGCAACTGAGTTAATTATTGGGCAGGGGAAGAAAGACTGACAAGGTTTTATAAGTTGAAAAATCAATTCTAATACTGCTAATAATATTCTTGAATCTACTATGTAGTCTTTATTATCATGACATATGCTTTTATTTGCATCATGTTCTTTAATCCTTAAAACACTTTTATTAGGTTAGTTCTATTATTTGAACTACTTCATAGAAGAGGAACCTAAACTTCAGAGAAGTTAAATAACTTGCCACAAGTCACATAAGTGGCAAGTGGCAAAGGTAAGCCTCAATCAAGCCTAGCACTATACATTTCTAAAATCCAAACTTGCCGCTATGCCAAAAACGACCAAAAAACAAACCAGATGAACCTAGAAATATATCCAAATCAGAAGTTGTGTTTGCTTCAGAGTCTTATTTGAATTACAGTGAGCTCTTTATGTCTATGGGTTCTGCATCTACAGATTCAATGAACCACAGATCAAAAATATTCAACTAAATTAAAAAATAGAAAAAAAAATACAGATAAAAACAATACATTATAACAATTATTTACACAGAATTTATATTGTGTTAGGTATAAAAGTAATCTAGAGATGATTTAAAGAATACTGGAGGATACGTGTAGGTTATATGCAAATATGTAAGCATCTTGACCATCAACGGATTTTTCGTATCCATGGGGTTCCTGGAACCAATTTCCTGTGGATACTGAAAAATGACTGTAGATCAGGGTTCCTAAAGTATTAGGAAAATATAGTGTAGAGAAGGAACCTGGGCCTTGGAATCAAACAGACCTAGTTTATAATTCAGTCTTGAACAAACTAACTATGTGGCAGAGAGTTAGTTATCTGACTAGGCCAAAAGTCATTTCCCTCATTTATTAATAAAATGATGGCGATATCTGCCTTGCGAGGTAATCTAGAGAATTAAATGAGATAATGTATGGTAAAATATCTACCATTTCCCGGTACCTAGTATGCACCCAATAAGTAATCTAAGTGATATTGATTATTATTGTGTATGGAGTCATAGTGGCCTGCAAAGACCTTTCAAGTGGTGTCTGAACTGGTTCAATATGCAGGTCACACAAAATTGTGGGTTCTAAAAGTGTAATTCTGACCACTTTAAAAAGCAATAAAAACATTTAAAAGTGAGGCCCGGTAAATAACAGCTTTTTACTCAAGTAACAGAACAGTATTTTAAAAAACGTGTATGGTACTCAAATTCAAAGGAGTGAAATAAATGGTGTCTTTTGCCTCCGAGTGGTCTCTAGCATAAAGTCTGAAAATTCTTGAGATATAGACACGCTGCATGAGCCAAAGGAACACCTCATTTTATTCTTTTAAGTTTTAAGACATTTTTTAGACCTGAAGAAACCTGATAGCCATCAAATTAAAAAAAAAAGAAAGAAAGATACTTTTCTTCTAAGATCATGTCATCCAGGCCCCCAGCTCCAAGCACACTTGCATGAGAACCATGCTGAACAGATGGTCATTGATTCCCCAGCCTTCTTTAGTAATTTGTGCAAGTGCTTGGCAACCTCCTCTGTTAGGGAGTACTTCCTCATTATATAGGACTCCAGAAAAGTTACTCCATGCCTTCCAAAGATTATTTGATGCCACATTTATTTTTAAAAAGGGATTTTCTAAGGGAAGGTTATTAAGATGTGTTTAATTAAAGCTTCTCCTTTTCAGTGTCAGAAAAATATATAACTCATGATTAATAACTCAAAGAGATTTCCTCATGCTGAAGGCCTGTCCTTGCCAATTTTAAATCATGCATGGATCCTATTTTTATCTAATTCTGTGTAAAGTCCAGAAACTTAATCAGTTTTTTCATCACCCCCTCCCCTATATGTCTTCTCATAAACTCATGAATTAAGAGGAAAAAAGCTATGTCCCTAAACTCAGTTTAATAAGCACCTTCAGGACACAGGGATTAAAAATCAATAATTAAATGATACCTCTGGTATAAAGAAATGGCACTACTGACATATCTCAAGGAGAGAGCATGTGCGCTCTCTCTCTCTCTCTCTCTCTCTCTCTCTCTCTATATATATATATATATATATATATATTTTTTTTTTTTTTTTTTTTTTTTTGCAGTAGCAGAGATGGATTTTCAGTGGATCAGTCAGTATTTTTTCCTAAGGGCAGATATTTGTAAGCTGCATATTTAGGATTTGGGAAGCAAAGCTAGAGGAAGCAAAGAAGGCAAAGTGAATTTAATATAACATGGCTCACTTCAGCACATAAATCTCCAATCTTCCCTCCTCTATATGACTAGTCTCCTTTTCCCACTATCTTGGCCTCTTATTGTGTCTTGGTATTCATTTCTACTTGTTTAAAAATATTAACTGTGGGACATGCCACAATATAGCTGATGGATGGATCTCACAAATACAATGTTGAAAAATTAGAAACTGTATGATTTCATTCATATAAAGAAAAGTGCGAAACACGAATAATGTATTCTGTCACAAGGCAGGATAGTGGTTAAACTTGAAGGGATAGTGACTGGAAACAGGCAGGAGAGGAGCTTTCAGGGTATTAGTAATATTGTGTTTCTTTATCTGGGTGCTGGCTACATAAGCATGCTCAGTGTATGAAAAATCATCAGCCTGCACATTTGTAATAATGACACTTTTTATACCACTTTTTATAAGTATATTAAACACTGATAAATATTCTTTTTAAAAGTTAGGTGTGGTAACTTTCCATGTAGTATGATTTTTCCAAATCTCCCATCTTTTTCTCCATCTTTTCTCCCATGTTTTTCTCCTAATATTAACCAAGCGAACATAGGAGGCAAAGCCAGCATGCCAAGAGTTTTACTTTCCAAAGTGAAACAAAAGCTTCTGTGGCTCCTCTGTGATCATGGATAATAGCATTGCACTGCTTCTTCATTCACCAGTCTCTCAAATGCTTATTGAGCCCCTTTTATGAGCTAGGCACTGTATAAAGCACTGGGAATACCAATGTAACGGAGAGAGATATGGTCTTTGCCCACTCAGAGCTTACAGTCTGATGGCAGAGGCATTCAATAAAAGATAATATGAATAAACAAATAACTTCAGATTGTGATAAGTAGACTATAGACAATAAAACAGAATAAAGTGAGAGAATGGGGGGAATGAAGAGGTCTGATGTAGGTAGGATGGTCAGGTAGGGACTCACTGAAGCAAGAAATCATCATTCATGAAGTTTAGGGGAATCATCAGATGTGAAGTCCCTGAAGTAGAAAAGTTAGGTAAACACAGAGTGGCTACCACCTAAGCTACCACCAAACCTGCTGATACTGTGAGGAAGGAAAGGGGTGGTGGCTAGAAGCAAATGATTTTCAGGAAAAATTCTCCAAACTGAAAATGATATGCTGCCAAATTTGAGAACTTGCAGATTATGAACTTCTTTCTTTTTTTACTTCCCTAGTTAATTGTTCAAAATGAAAGATGGTTAAGAAATCCCAAAGACATTTTTTTAGGCTTTTTGCCAAATTGAGAGTTGCTACCTCACAACATGATATACCAAGACTAGAATAGGGCTTCATAAAATTCTCTTAATCAAGACCTGATATATCTTAACTCTTCTAATCTACTCAAATCATAACTCCTAGAGGAAAACTTTGATATAACTTCATTAGTCTATAATGCAAGCATTACTCCAGCTTCACAATGCAATTAGCCATCCTGAACAAACACACACACCCACACACACACACACACACACACACACACACGGGCTACACTGTAGTTTGAGGATAGTTTTTGAAGTGATTTTTAAAATACCTTTGGAATGTATTACTGGGCCTAAACTACAGCAGCATCCTAGATGGTTTCCTCTTGTGCATGGAAGAGTCCATTAGGAACAAAGCAACCAATAAATCTTATTCATGGAACCTGGTTACTACAACTTGCACAGTTAAGGAAATTTCAGGCAATGTAGACTACACCTATGTTTCTGATCAGCATCTAAAGCAACTGTGCCACATGATAAAGGCCTTTCATATTGTTGATTCTAATATTAAGTTATAGTTTCAAGAGAATATTATTATGCCACAAAATAATAAAATTATGTCATTCCCAGCAACATAAATGAAGCTGGAGGTCATTATGTTACATAGAAAAAGTCATACTCGGAAAGACAAATTTCTCATGTTCCCACTAATATGTGGGAGCAAAAAAAGTTGATCTCATGGGGGTAGAGAATAGAATGATAGTATTAGAGGTTGGGAAGGGTATATGGGTGCTGACAGCAAGGGGAGAATGAAGGTAAGTTGGTTAATGGGTACAAACATAAAGTTAGATAAAATAAATAAGTTATAATGTTCAATAGCAGAGTAGAGTGACTATAATTAACAACAGTGTATTGTACATTTCAAAAGAGTTAGTAGCATGGACTTTAAATGTTTCCAGCACATTGAAATGATAAATACTTGAGGTGATTGATACCTTAAATTCCTTGACTTAGTACACATTCTATGCATGTAACAAAATATCACATGTACCCCATAAATATATAAAATATATCAATTAAATTTAAAAAAAGTTGTTTTATAAGGAAGGACTCCTTGCAAAAGTCACTGCCTAAGAATTTTTCTTCCACTTCTTTTCCTACAAAGGTTTCTGAGCATTCTGTCACACTCTGGGATGTCCAAGTCTGGTTGAATGAAACACATCTCCCAACACAAGACCTTAGTGGAATAATTTGACCTCCTTTATAGGAGAAAGTCCTACTGGACACAGGGGTCCCTCTTTCCCTTTTCTCCCTTTTCTCTGGAGTAATTAGGGTGAGAGGGAAGATCATACACCTGAAAGAAAAGTCCAGTGTCAAAAAAACTGTACTAGATGTGCCTTGGGGTTTAGGCTCTATCTATAGTCTTTACTAAAGGGATCATATGTGAACCTGTGACTTGCCACACCAATATAGCTGAATGAATCAGGGTTGACCCTAATGCAAAAGAAGTACCTAAATAGGTACTTCTTTTGAGCTGGGTTGAGCCAGTAAAATGTCCACAGGAATTTAAACCTAGAGACTTGAAAAAAAGTTCCAGGTACTGGATCTGAAAGCCCATGCAGAATTAGTGCTGGGTCATCCATATTGAGCAATGATAAAAATTACTAAATAGAGGAAGTCAACTGAGGGAACAGAGGTGTGAGAGGAGAAGGTGAGAGCAATTAAGAGCAGATGTGCAGAGAGAAGCTACCAGAGGGAAGCAGACTTAAAAAACTATCCACTCTCGGGAGGTGGAAAGAGCTACCTCAGTTCCTAACACGGCAGTTACATCTTACCTCTGCATTCTGTGAAGAACCTCTATATTATTTTAATAATCTTCTCACTTTACTATCTTAAAACCTTGTCTAGTTGAGAGAAGGATCCAGCTCCCTTAAGATTGTGCAATAGTGAAGGTGATAGCAGAGAAAGAAGGTAAAAAAGAAGGAGAAAAACATGGGAGAAAGGGGTGAGGAAGGAAGAATATACCAAGTATATTGCAAATAAAAGAAAGAGGCACAGATGCACTGGCATTTACGTAGTAAATGAAAAATGTTGTGTTTGTGGTCAAGGGCATCTTTATGCATATTTTTCAGGAAGATCTTGTGTTTACCTTTCTTAATGTCCTCGCCTTGCCTCACTATATTTTTGGAAAGGAAGCATAGCACCCAAGAAAGGATATGCCAGCCAGTCAGATATGGGTTCAAACCCCAGATGCTCCACTTCCTAGCTGTGTGATCTTAAGTAAGTTTATTTAACTCCATCAGCCGAATTTTCATTATTTGTAAAATAAGAATAATCTCCATCTTCCAGGGTTGTTGTGAGATTTAATTAAAGAATACTATATAATGCACATGGCAGAAGGTTTTTCACATAGTAGATGCTCATCAAATATTAGTTCCCTTTGTGTCCACACAGTTGATATAAGGGAGGGTCATACAATTTAGCTTTCAAGTTACTTGACACATCTTCACTTTTTATACTTATGTAATATTTTGTTAGGATGGTCAAGATGAGCAGGTTTTTATTTCTTCATAATTCTGGTTTGAATAGTGGAACTATTTTTATTTGAACTGACACGATTTCCCTAAATAGCTAACACTCCGATTTTAAAATGTAAAAACTTTTTTAAAAAGCATTCCAAAGTCAATTAGCAAATATATATATATATATTTTTAATTTTATTAGTACTACAGTGATTTTCAATCTCATTTCCTCGGAGCTCTAGAACTCCACAGAAGTTCCTAAAGGGTCATAAAGTGGGGTGAAGAGGAAACCATGCATATGAGTGACTGGGCCTTAGTCCCCTCTTTGATCTGGGAAACTCCATTTTCTTATTTTAGGTATTGGGGTTCCACATACAAGTTTAGTTAAAAAGATGGTTGTACTACATTAAGAAAAAAGCTGATAAATCCCACTGCTGTACAACATGGCCTCTTTCCATTAGCATGGATGACCAAGCCTGGACTGCAATTCTACTTAAGTCTGACTCTTCCACATCCCTACCCATCTCAGCCTAATGCAGCTAAAGACACAAGGCATCAGGTCAATCTAGCAAGGAACAGAACGGTCATCTGAAAACATAACTGATCTTAAGTATATCGTTATAGTATATACTATCCATACACAGTCATAAAAGGGCCTTATCCAAAGAAAATAGCAGTGGAACATATGCCTTTGGAAATAAGACATAGGCCCCTGAACTGGCCTACCAAGAGTACAACTGTTAATAATAAGCAATACATGACAGGGCCTACTGAGGAGAAAAAAAATAAGATAAAAGAATGTGAACAATAAACACAATTCAGGTATGAAGCATCATCATGGGATGCATGCATATGCAAAAGCAAGACATATACAAAATATTTGATAATCTCATGAAAAGATGGAGTCAAATTGAGGGTTTTTCAGGCTAGAGAAGCTATCTCAGAGGATCCTTCTGGAGCTGAACAAACTGATTGTTTTTCAAGTTGCCCAGAGTGTGTATGTCTATTAATAATATGATTAGTCTTAGAGTCAAAGATAAATGGGTTCCCAACAGAGCAAGAATATATATCTTCACTATACACAGTTTTCCAATATATTTTTTTTATTCAGCCTCAAACCGACTCCCTCTAATTGGATTTAAAGGAAAGGTTGTTATTCTTGAATGTGTAATGATATCAGAGCATAAAAGGTCTCCTGATATAGACTCAGTTGGGATTTTACTCTAATATTATTAACCTAAATGAAAGCTTTCAGAAGCAAAGTTGATCTTATTTCTATATTGTCAAGCCTGACAATAGCTTACACACCTTCTGCCATGGAAACTAATGTTAGATACTAGGTAAAAGTAGTACAGCTATTTGAAGCTTTCCTTTAAAGCACCTATAACCAAAATATCTACATGCTAACATGTAGTACTAAACAATAGAAATTCTGCCAAAAAGAAAGTGACTATTCTCTACACAAAGCAGAGGCACATAACATTCTAAATTGTGAAACATGATTTTTTTCAAATATTGTGACAATTAATCTCATGAAGAAAAAAATGAAAAGATAGCCACAAGTTTTCCTTGAAAAGAAACTAACATAGCATTTAGTTCATCTCTCTTTATATGATCTAAAATATCAATTCCTGATATTGGGGGAAAGAGTCTATCTAGACATCATTTTTCCTACACCGTGATTTTAAACACTTGGATTTTTTAAAATCTTGATGATTTATAGATTTTTAATTTTGATAGATATCTTTCATGTCTCATTGACACAGCAATTTTGAGTCTTAAAGCAAATCCTTTCATTAAGAAAGCAGGAAGTAACTAAAATACCCAAATCAAAATGGTTTTGTTCCCTACTGAAGTATAGCATGGCATGTTACAAAATTCAAATGCACAAGAGGTCTGAGGATCATTCTGGTGGTAATTTTTGGTCAAGTTCATTAGCATTGTCAGTGATTCTGAGTCATTTATAAATATAAGTTGGAAAACTAACTTTCAATAAATCCAAAATTATGACTACATTGTGTGCCTCTCTTATACATTAATACTTGTTCTGATCATATATAAAATTTAAATACTGAATAAATAATACAATGACAACTGTAATCATATCTTAGACTATGAACTAAAAAGAAAAAAAGGTCTATAATAAATGTCATCTCTACCTCCTGTGCTGCCAATGCTGGGTTTCTAATTCCTGCCGCTTTCCAAAATGATTATGAAAAACTTGAAATGGAGTCACGCCCTGCCTACAAAGCACTTCTCACATGCTAATCCATCGTAAAAGTTAGAGGAGGGAAAGGGATTAGGAGAGAACTGTTAAGCATTCTTCATGGCTCCTTTGCTCAACCACAACTTTCTTTTCCTCTCTCCTACCCTCTCTCCACCTCAACATCTTAGTCATCTTAACTAAGTTAGAATATTAGCCATAATGACCCAGCCAGGTTTCCTAAATAACTAACAAAATACCACAGGAGCACCACATCTGAGAAGTAAAATGATGAGCATCCATGATGGCAAGGGCCTAATATGTCTTATTTATAAGACCTAGCACAAGATTTGACGCCTAATACACATAAATATTTAATGAATGAATGAATGAATGTCTGAAGTGAAGGCATGTCCAAGTGAGGGCATGTCCTCCTCCTTTCCGATTTTCCATTTTCCCTAACTATTAATTTAATCCCAATTTCCTACAGAAAAACTGGGTATGATTTCTCTTGGGACTACAAGCATTTCACCACAAACAGAACATGTGGATCTCCTATGGAGTTCATAGTGATGAGATTGACCATGGAAGATTCTGCTTCTCAATCACCAGCAGTTCTCATACCTGTAGTATGATGATTGGGGCATTACTACAAATACTGGAGATCATCAAGACTGTAACTGAGTTTCTTCACAAATATTTTTAATAAATCCAATTGATTCTCCACTGCTTAAAAATTTGCCAACAATTAAAATGCATCTGAAAAATTACAACTTGGCCTTAAACTCCACAATTGCTATAGATTCTTAATTTGCAAAGTTTGCAAAAATGTTACTCTATATTTATTTAGCAAAGTTACATTATATGCAACATTAATATTAATAAAACAAGCCATCTCATTTATCTTTATTAACAAGACTGTCACTTCATAAATTTTCAACTAACACCCAATGACTTTTTATATTTGAATGCAAAAACGACAAATTAAAATTCCTCATCCATTTCACTTCAACTGAGGGAAATCAAGCAGAAACACAGTGAGAACAAATGCCTTTTTGGAGCTGAAAACTTGAGGTAGGTTTGATCAGAGTTGGGTTCACTGGCATAGGACAAAGTTAAATCTTGACAACTTGTTTTCAAACTTTCTTAATCGTGGAATTCATATTGACTAAGGAAATCATGATAGTAAAACTAACTAAAACTTTGCACCCTTTTAGACAGAACGTTTATAACCAGAACGTTTATAACGTATTACTTTTTAATTGGTACAAAAGATCAAAAAATTTACTAGGCAATATATGAAAATTTCATACAAACACAAGGTCAGTCCTACATTTAAGTAGCATAAGCACCAATATAATAGGACTTTGGAGTCATTCACAACCTGTCTCCCCAAATAAAATAATGTTCCCCATGTGTTTGTTATGATATCTGAGACTTATGGGTTAAAACAAGCTCTTTAGAAGGCTCTTATCAATACACCAACATATTATTCACTGGTACTGATTACTTTAACAGAATATTATGGCATTTGGGGAAATAAAGTGGTAAATTTTGATGAAGATAAAAGGAGACCAGAAAAGAGAATCTAAGGTAGACATCAGACTTGGGGAGAGAAGAGTTGAGAATATGAGTAGCAACATGAGAACCTCAAGAGCCTTGGAATTAAGGTTAAGTTTTCCCCAACACACCTATATACAACTGGTCATTTCCTTCTTCAAGAATCACAGTAATTTTTATATCTCAATTATGTTTTATTGTTATTTAGTAATTAATTATCCATTTTCTAATCAGGTGCCAGGAAATGTGCTAGGCACTGAGGTTAGAACCACTTGTGTATGTCAACAGAGGTATAAAGTTCAATTCAAGGAAGGGATTTTTTTGAGGTAAAGAGATGGTTAAGAGTAAACAGAGAGAAGAGTAGAGTTAAGTGACAGTTTTTCCTATTAACAAGGAAAAACTACTCACATTCTAAGTTATTATAACACATGTTTAGTGAGGCATAGAAAAGATAAAGGGTTTATGATTAATGAGCCAGACTTCCCTCACTCATGGTTTGTTTTTGCCTTCCAGGTACTCAATAACATGCCCTAATTACATTTGGTTAATTTCTAGTCATTTCTTCAATATATTAAAGTCATATTGAATTCTGAGCCCACCTACCAAGAATCTAACCATAGTCCCTAAAAATTTACTTTATCACATCTCAGGTTCAATCTTTGACTTTTCACTTTACATAGATTCATCATTTTTTTCATGTTTGTATTATTTCAAATGGATTGAACAAAAAATGCATATTCTATATAACACATATATAATACATACACATATATATGTGTTTGAATCTATCTATCTATCCATCTATCTATCTACTATTTATCTATACATAGAGAGAAAGAGAGAGAGAGCATTTCATTTCCAGCTTCAATTTTTCTGATCTTACTCCTAAAAGCTTTCCCAGTTCTAATCACAAGCACACGCTTCACAGGAGTTTAAAGATTCTTTTCATGTCTTACTCAACATTACTTTTTAGTTATAAAAATTAGTTGAGCCATAATAGATTCTCTATTTAAATCTGCAAGACTCTAACTTTATAATTAGACTTTAAATATAGTTCTTCACTCCCACTAAATCTGTTCCTCACCCTCAATGAGACCTCCAACCACATGCTTTGTCTCTAAGTGTCTAGTCTATCAGCCTCTTTCTGGATTCTCTTTTTGTCTTCCTGTTCACAAAGATCCAAGCACAATAGAAAACTCTCATTATTTTACTGATTGGTTCCACTGAAGGTCTTTGAATTTTTTCTTACACCAGTTCATCCTCAAAAATCTATCACTGATGTTGATGAAGTATCAGCCCTACTTCACTCAGGCCAACTCACTTTCATGGTCATGAATGACTTTTTCTTCTATTCATAGCAAAATTAAGTCATCAGATCCGAACTCTCAATGTCTCTTAGCTATACTTTCAAAAATATATTTCCATTTATTCTTATTCCTTTATCTTCTGCATCAGAGAAAGAAATGTCCTCCTAAGTCTTCAAGGATCATTCTTATTTGTGTTTTCTACCCCTCATCTATGCTTCTAATCTGTACTGCCTCTCTGCCTCCTCTGAAAACTTGCTCTATCAATTATATTCCTCTCACAGTTCTGTCTGTCTGTTTTGATAGATAGATTGATACATAGATAAAGATAGGCATATATGTACACACATATATATCATTCTCTTTCTATCTTTCTTACTCTTCAATCTCTCTTGCTGTTTCATTCTCTCTCCCTAGCATTTAATCTCTCTAAGTATCTATATTTCTCTCTCATTCTTTCTGCCTTGCTTATTTTCTCTCTTACCATTTGTACTCATTCTCTTCTTTCAGTTATTCAACAGCACCGTATGCTGATTTTCCTCTAGTACAATTACAGCGTCTATAGCCCAACTGCTTGATCACTTTGTTTGCTTTTTTTTTTCTACTAGATTCTTAAAACCCATCTTTTCCCCTGGGTGATATCCTCTTCCCTGTTCTCTTCTCATTCTACATGCTCTCATTACGTAATTTCACTAAGGTCCATGGTTACCCCATATATGTTTATGACCCTCAAATCTATGTCTCTAGCTCTGAGTTCTCTCTTGAACTCAAGTTTCTTAGTTCCAAATGCCTGAGATCCTGCAGCAATCTCATAAAAACACTTTCAAAATCACCTTTCCCATCCAAACCTGCTCCTTCTCCTCCTGTATTCCCCTGAGGCTGTGATTAAAGCTAGAAACATTCTTCTTTGTTGTTCTTCATTTCCCATAAATAATTCGTTGCTAAGTTCTGCCTATTGTAACTATGGAATGTATTTTAATTTCTATTTACAATGCCCATGACCTAATCCAGGCACTCTTCATCACTCAGCTAGATAATGGTAGTAAACTCCTAACAGTTCATATCCTCTCCTTTCCATCTATCCTCAACACTGCTACCAAAATTGTTTCTTTAAATTAGAAATCAGATCATGTCAGACCACTGCTTAAAACACTTCAGTAGCTCTCCTTTGCTTTCAGGATAAAGTCCAAATTCATTAATAGGTATTCAACATTCTGTCTATCTTTCTGATACTATATATATACTTTAAGTTGCCCCAATGCAACTGGTGTCCCAGCCACAATGAAACATATGACAAACATGTCAAACAAACCATGAATTTCTGTGCCTTAACTTATGCTCAGCCTACAGCTTGGAAAGGATCTCATCCCCTCCTTCAACATACACTGTTACTTCTTGAACTGTAAGACACTTATCCATTTTTCAAGATCAGCCCAAATGTCACCTTCTTTCTTTATAGCCCATTCTGTGTCCTTATTAAAAAAATTAACTTCCTCCATCAACCATGGCATATTGTATCTATCTCTGTTACAGTTCTTGTTCCACCAGACTATGACTATTTATGTCCTCTTCTCTTCTACCAGATTGTTAGTTCTTGAGGACACGAATGGCATCTCATCCATTTGTATCCCTAGTGCCTAGCACAGGGTATAGAAAATCATTAGAGCTCAATGAATTTGTAGGTAGAAAACGAATTAACTAATATATTTAATTATTAAGGAAAATGACTCTCATTTTCATTATCCTGCAACAAACAATATATTCTAATACATTTAATACATTTTCCACTGAATTTAATATATATTTAGAATATTACACTGTAATGCAACATAAATCATTTCCTATCCCCATCTTCAAAGAGGTAGTAACTGTGATCATTGAAGAAACTCAAAGTAGAAGAAGACAAAATCATTTTTGCTTCTATAGTAAGGATACCTTGATCAAAGAAAAAAATAAAATTAAGTACCTTCCATATGTGAGGCACTGAATTAAGATGGAAGTATGAAATTAAGGAATATAAGGTACAGTCTAACCACAACTTATATCTTTTAAGTTTCTTAACACCCACCTCCTCCAGGGTCTAAGATAGGCAACATTCTAATTTTTGAGTCAGACTATTCTTTCAGTAATCAGCACATATTTGTGGCATCAAGACAAAGGGTTTAAGGATTTCTCCATGAGAAGGGTAAGAGAAATAATGAGGATCACTACCATCTAAACACTGCTACCAAGAAATGGAAGGAAAGAGGAAAGGCAGGAAAGCAGGAAGGAAGGTAGAAAGGGAGGGAAGAAAGGAGAGAGAGAGAGGAATAGAGGGAAGGAAGGAGGGCAATAATGAGAAGTCCAGAATGGTGGTTAGCTGTGAAAAGGAACTTTTCACATTTCTTGCATGCACACTACATGTACATGCCAGAATGGATACTCTGAGTTATTATTTGATTTTTATTTTCCCTTCTCAACTATTCTAAATAGATTTATATGAGTTGAAAAAATTAAGACAGTCAGAACTCACAATGAGCATATTATAATTGAACATGCTAAGATAAATAAATCTAGTAGTTTATATTATTCTGGCAACTTTTTTAATAGTGGCGACTGAACTGTGCCTAGTCTGTATTCATTTCATGTGATTTCTGTTGTGAGACAATTGGTTTGGGTTAGAGGGCACAGACTGGTGACAAGACAGAGGGAAAGTAAGTGGCTCATTTGGGGGAATTCTAGCTTATTTGCTCCCAAGCAACCAATCACATATTATTAAACTTACATGTAGCTATTAGCCACCTCTCCTAGTAAATACATAACCTAAAATAAAGTGAAAATCCTCTATTTTGTCTCTAAATCTATCTTTAGATGAAAATGAAATAAGTTTAAAACTAGCAGCATATTAAAAACCACCCTTTATTCAATAAAAAATTGGGTAGACAAGCTGCATAAGGCATCATAATAGAGTTTTTAAATTTTATTTTATTTTAAAAATGTGAGGTGCACAATAGATTTTAACCAGATATAATTTCTGGGAAAATTTTGAGCAAGGATAAAATTTCTGTGTGATGAAAGTCTTTCTAAGAAAAATTGCTTCAGTGAGATCGTGATTCAATGTTTGACATTCCCTATTGTTTTCTATTAAAAGGCTTTTAGCAGTTCTCAGCAGAAAGTCAAACCAGTTCATGCACCAATATTTATTACTTAAATGGCACAGTGAGTTTTATACAAAATCAAAGTTATCTTTAAATAGAAAATCTGTCTGTATAATATTCCTGTGAATGTCAGGGGGAAAAATCAAAATTCCAGTGGGCCTACAGGTTTTGAAAATGTATGACGCATCCCAAGCTTATAGCAGCAGTTATGTTGAAAGGGTAAACTTAACAAATAAATCATCAGAACATGATATCTTAAAAAGCAATGCTGGCTAAAAATCCTTAGTAGAAAAGAAATTCTACCAAATATTAAAATAAAGTGTCTTTAATCTTTCCAGCAAAGTTACAAAGCAATGAAAATATTTATCTGAAATAGTTTAGCATCACTGCTTTAAAAATAATGGCAAGTCAGCATAATACAACAGATCAGAGACCAATGCAGAAAATGACACAGATGAACTGTTTGTCGTATATTATAGGTTATTGCTTTGTGAGAGAAAAAATCCTTGTAAGGCTTTGGTAAAGATATATGGATCACTTGGATATAATCATGTCACAATCATGGAAAATAGGTGAGGCTATTTTTAACTCCTCAAATATAGGAACTATATGGGAGGTCATGATCATGGTACAAACACATTAGTATAACTAGCATTAATTGAAAATTGTGTATATGATTTATATTGTATCTTTTCAATGAAAGTTTTGATATTCTTAGTCACTAGTTCTCAAATGGGGACAATGGTGCCCTTCCACTCCCAACTTCGAGGGTATTTGGCAAATCTGGAGACATTTGCGGGTATTACAACTTGTGGGGGAAGGTAAGGACTAGCATGCAGTGGATGCTGCTAAACATCCTACAATGCACAGGACAGCTCATCACAACAAAGAATTATCCAGCCCCAAATGTCAACAGTGTCTTTGTGGAGAAACCCAGGCCTAAGTGAATATACTGAAACTTCACAACAAATTTAGTTAAAATAGACTGAAATTGTCATAAAGAATATGATCTTCATGTCCAAGTGTTGCACACAATGTATTACAAAGTGTTTCACATATAAGTTGATTTTACTTATATTTTATGGGTTTTCCTGGAAAGCAATAGGATAAAATTACTCTGTGTATTTATCTAGGAGAGCATTATACTCCATGAAGACAGTGAAGAGTAAGAAGTGTGAACATACTGAGGAATATGTATGTGAATACATGTGAGTTTAAGAATGTAAGAGAGAACTTGACCAAAACAAGTGTGGTTGAAGAGAAAAAAAAAAACCCACATATTAAATACTATTTAATTACAATGTAAGGAAAGGACATGAATTGTAGAAAAATATTATTTTGGTTCATTTGGTCAAAAAATGGAATTCAGAGAAAGCATCCTGGTGTATTTTAGAAGCCAACCTTCCATAGGGAAATTTCTAAAAAGAAAGCTATTGCCATACAGCTTTAGAAATAGTTTGTGCAAACTATGACACTGTGAAGAAAAAAGTTTGTGACAACCAAGACTATTGTTAGCCAAAAATACCTTCTGAATTCAAGATGTGTTTTATGGTCAAGAGGCTGGCAGATGTTATTGACAAACTTGATCCAGATCACACTTGCTGAAAGAATTGCTTAAGAGAAGAAAGAAAAGAGAGAACAATTAAATCTGTGACAGTGCAAAGAATGGAGGTGTGTCTTTAAATCCCAAAGATACAATTCCTTTCTAAGCAAGCTGAGTCTCAAATAAAAAAGCAATTATAAGGCTAGAGTCCCCCAACTGATGTTTCTTCACTGTAGGAAATGTCTTAGTAATATTCAGTTACTGCTTCAAGGAAAAAGGAATCTGTCAGGAACTCAAGAGAAGCTTGAGGGAAAGTCTTTTTGTTTTCCCCCAAGAAAGAGCTAAATCAAGGAAATTTGGTGCTTAAGGAGGACTGCCATCAAGTGTTCTCTTTCAATATAGAAAAGGTAAAATGAGCAACTTCTCTCCTCTCTCTCCTTGAGTTCCAACCATTAAAATGTTTTGGGGGGTATATGACTAGAGGAGGGGAATTCTATTCAAATGAAATTTCTAGAATCACTTACTGCATTAATTATAGGCCATTTTATATTCTTTAGCCCTTTAAGCAAAAGGTCTTTTCTCTTATACATATAAACTGAAATAATCTCCTTGAGGAGGAGTGGGGAATTCCTCAGGTGAGACTACTGAAACAGAATTGAAAGTTATTTCTCTTTCTTTTTTTCCTTTTTCTTGATGGGTAATTAGAGACAGTGTAACAGTCAACAAACGTGAGGATATTTTAACACCAAACATATCAGAAATAAAAAATAACCCCATTTAAAATTTGTAGAGCTTTCACTTTCACAAAGCACTTCCTTATTGGAGTCCTCTTAGACCAACCGTATATAACTGGGATTTTCAGATTAAACTATTCTTTGACCCTTAATTTCTTTCCTACGTTGCTACTGTGATTCTGTGAAGAGTCAAATTGTGTATCAAATGTAAAGCACAAACTTGCATACAGCAATTCAGCATGAAAGTACTTCAAAAGGAACACTTGGAAAAGATTTGAATGTAGTGCCTGAGCAGAGATGAATAATGCTCACATACGTTTCCAAGCAATGACACAGAAATCTTTTTCATAGGACATCTGTCTCTGTACTTAATAGACCAGTTGATTGTCATTTTCACTACATGTATGCTATATCAACTATTGTTGAGTGGTATTTCTTCTGTAAGCTAAAGCTGCATTTTAATCCACAAGTCATCCCTTTAAGCATTAGTATTCTTAAGACACTGTGTGATAAAATATAGCACCATTTTCAAAGAACAGCAGGATGTTTTTACTGCTTCATACATAACTCAACTCAATTGCAAACATAGAATTAATAAAAAGAAAATACAATCAATTAGTTAAATGTTACCTGATTCACTACCCAACTAGATTTACAATAGACCAAAGTAATTATCAAATCCCAGCTATGCCAGCATTTGGAGCCAATCTATACTAAAAAGAAAGGGCACTGGCATTACATTTCTTAAATTTACATATTTAAATTGGAGTCATAACCCTGGGGTTTGGGATAACACTCTGAAGTCATCAAAATCATGACAAAGAGTAAGAGATGGAAACTAGTTACAAAGTTTTCTGTTTGGAGAAGTTTCTGAAATGCGATTAAGAATAAGCTAGATCTCAAAGTTGGAAGTTACAGCAGGAGTATAACCCAAAGACATTACTGTGCTGACAGACTTGGAAATTACCTTGAAAATGTCACCAAGATCTGTTGCTCTGTTCACTCAACAATTTTTTACCTTCCTCCTCTTTATATTATTATGAAAAGAAAAATCAGTTTCATCTGTAGTAATATTTGTTCACATTCTTAATGAAGTTAGAAGCAAGAAGGAGCCCACAGAAAGAGGACAACTTGGGAAATTCGTAGTTCTATGTGGACTACAAACACCTTGAGGGCCCCATATATTTTTTTGTTTTGAGACATTTGCATTTTAGCCAAGATGCAGGCATAATCTACCATTAGTTAAGAAGCCCTCCTCCTGATCAGGGCTTTTGTGAGAGCATATCATTTGTAACCAACCACAGGCCTCTAACTACTGTCAACACTTAGTAAATGTTGCTATTTGAATGCCTGAATAGCTGAGTCTGAAT
Organism: Tarsius wallacei; assembly: GCA_963574415.1. Taxonomy (NCBI): domain Eukaryota; kingdom Metazoa; phylum Chordata; class Mammalia; order Primates; family Tarsiidae; genus Tarsius; species Tarsius wallacei. The sequence continues at coordinate 30,973 of CAUYQG010135709.1, forward strand.
ATTCAGCTCTCTACCAATTCTACAGCTGGTAACATTGCACCAAACAAGTATTTATGGAACTTGTATGTGCCAGGCACTGGCCTGGACACAGGAATGTCATAGTAAACAAGACACAATGATGACCTCTTATCGTCACAACGCATATAGTCAAGTTCATTAATTCTCAAGTTTGGTTGCACATTAGAATCACTTGGGGACTTAATAAAAAAAAAATACCGAAGTCTGGTCCCCACTGCAGACCAATTGCATCAGATTCTGTAAGTAGAGATTGGATATTATTGTTTTTTTTTTAAAAAAATGTCCCTAGCTGATCCTAATATGCAGCCAGAGTTGAGGACCGTAGGTCTAGCTGATCGTTTTTTACTTAATCACTCAGGAAATGGTTCCACAGTCATGCATGTAGACATAAGCTGTCTGCCTTATATTAGAAGCTCTGGGACAGTTTATATTGTTATAGCAATCACTCCAATATGAATATACCTTGAAAATATAAGTGTCAACACCAGGCCACAATCCCAGTGTTCAGCACAATCCTGCATGCAGATTAGATACTTACACATCACACATGCTTTTGAATACATCAACTGATACCAAGTTTTTGTTACCGTTACAGGTTCTGGAGCACTTTACACCAAACACATGTAATAAAACTTGATGATGATTGGTTTCTCTGGGAGCAATTTCCAAGAATGTCTGACCTCCCAACAAGTGTATTTGGTGGAAACAAACTAACTTGCTTCAATTTCCAAATATCTTTGCATTATGAATTCAACACTGATGGCCGTGTTTATAATGCATTCCTACAGTGAAAGAATCCAAAACCAATGTATAAAAATGCATTCCTATGTTACTCAGAGCTTAATTAGAGTACAATTCATGGAAGAAAGCCTGGATATACATAAATGTTTTTCCCAAAATGCTTCACTTGAACACATATCTGAGCAATAATCTTATTAAATCAGAGAAAAAGAGTAGTCATTTGAACAAACTCACTAACTGATGAAAGTTAAAAGAGAAAACTATTCAACTTGCTTCAGTATTCCTAAAACCCATCTTTTCAATAAAACATATATAGCATATATCACACCAATGTGAAAATATTGAACATTCTAGGACATACATTCTTAAGCTGAAAATAAAGGCATCAAATTTATGGAAAAGAAGAAATATTTTTTGGATATGTTCTTACCTAAATCCTGAAATAGATAAAAACAATTTTTTAAATCATGCAAAATATCAAACTGAGTCAATCACAGTCTATTCCAGTCAAGATGGTCTTTTTTTTTTTTTTTTTTGAGTTGGAGTCTCACTCCATTGCCCAGGCTGGAGTGCAGTGGCATGCTCATGGCCACCCCAGTGTTGACCTGCTGGACTCAGGCGATGATCCTTCCACCTCAGTCTTCCAAGTAGCCGAAACTATAGGGGCATGCTACCATGCCCAGTTAATTTTTTGATTTATTGTAGAGATGAGGTCTCACCAAGTTACCCAGGCTGTAGGCTCAGGCATTCCTTTCACCTCGGCCTAAGGTGGTCTTTATAGAGTTATCAAGGAGTATGATACAGGATCATAGTTGTCTATATGATATCAACCAAAAAAGTATAGGATTGTGCCAAAAGTATAGGATTAAGCCATAGTTCTCAATGGCTTAATATCCATACTTTTCAAAGCAGTTATGTTGGAAGTTACACTAGTCCAGGGGTTCTTAACACTAGGTGCTCATTTTAACTGCTCTTGAAAGGTTTCAAAGTACCAATGTTTGGGTTTCACCCCTAGAGATGTGTACTTAATAGATCCCCAAGAGAGAGCAAGGACTCATATGATAGTAGTATGCAAATCATTCACTCACAGTTAGAAAACGCAGACTGACTCCCAAATTCCCTTTCGTTTATAAACTAGAGTATAATTATGAATCTAGAGATCTAGGACATCTGAAAAAAGATACAATGTTAATGATGAAGAAGGAGAAAATGGTTGTTGGATAGGCAAATAACAGCATCAGATCACAAATGAATATGCTTATTTTAATGAGGGATGCTACAGTCAGCTTCCAGAGATCAAAGCTATGTAGGAAAACAAAGACAGAAACAGTCTGTGAGTACATGAAGAGATGAGATTTTGAGCCCCAAAAGGAGTGCAACTAACCAGTAGAAAACAGAGTTTCATCAAAAAAGAAATCAGGTACGATAACTCAAAGATGGTCACTGAGGTACACACAACAGCTCTATAGGCATACAATTGCTACTCACAAGAAAGAAGTTGTAGACTCTTGCTTTTGGTTTTAAGCTTCTTAACATTTTCTCATGCTAGCCCTCTTGGAACTTTCAGACTGAACTCAGTGTTGACCTATGGATTTACAGAACCTTCACACTCATTTCCTGAGTAAATCTTCTTGAATTGATGTTATAACACCAATTATCTATTGGTGTTAATGGATCAGCCCAAATACATTTTAAGAGTTAACATTTTTCAGAATGGCCATTATCAGTAATTCAAAAAATAACAGATGCTGGAGAGGATGTGGTGAAAAGGGAACACTTCTACACTGTTGGTGGGAGTGTAAACTAGTGCAACCTCTGTGGAAAGCAGTGTGGCGATTCCTAAAAGCTCTAAATATTGACCTCCCATATGACCCCACAATCCCCCTACTGGAAATATACCCTGAAGAACTCAAATCACTCTATAAAAAAGATACCCGCACACGTATGCTTATTGCAGCATTGTTCACAATAGCAAGAACCTGGAACCAACCATGCTGTCCATCAAAAGAGGATTGGATTAAAAAAATGTGGTACATATACACAATGGAATACTATGCATCCATAAAAAAGAACAAAATCATGAACTTCGCAGCAACCTGGATGGAACTAGAGTTTATAATACTGAGTGATCTCTCACAGAAACAAAGATCTGAGTATCACATGTTCTCACTCATAAGTGGACCTTGAACATCTATCGTAATACTGTAAGAAAAGGATTGACAGTGGTGGGAAAATATGGGGGGGGGGCAAGGAAGGGAAGGGAGGTGGGATTAACGGTAGTCAATATCTTTCTGGGGCCGGGTGTCACCCCTTATCAACAAGGGTACCTGAATGATGTATATTTGTATACCTAACCCTTAACTGTACCCCACAATTTTAAAATAAAAAACATGCTTAAAAAAAGAGTTACATTTTTCACACCATATTTTAATTGCAGAATTGATTATTATACCTAAATATACTTGCTTACTATACTTCATCTTTCCTGAGTCAGTAAATGAAAAATTCTGAGAATTCAAAAAATGTACCAAGTATAAAGTTGAAGTAAAATCAATAAGGTTATCAAATTAGGTTGAATAAGAACATTTTTGTATTTATTTGTGATCAGAATCTGTTATTGGCTTGTAATAGTCAATCCTCCTTCCTTTCTTATGAACATCATCCCAGATTTGTTCAGGTATCCTTGCTCCTCCATTTTCCATGTGTTTCAAGAAAGACCATAAAACCACAGTAAGGTACCTCGTCAAATTCACTATGATAGCTATAATAAAAAAGATAACAGGTGTTATGGAGGATATGGAGAAATTGGGATTGAACACTTCTAAATTACTGATGAAAATACAATATTGTTCAATCACTGTGTGAAATAGTAATGGCAGTTTGGAAGTTCCTCAAAATGGTAATCATAGAGTTATCAGATGATCCATCAATTCCAGTTTTAGGTATATACTCAAGATAATTGAAAACATATGTTTAAACAAATACTTGTACACAAATGTTCATAGCAGCAGCATTTTGACAATGGCCAAAAGGTAGAAACAATCCAAATGCCCATAAACTGATAAATGGATAAACAATATGTCTGTATCTGTACAATGCAATAGTAAGCAGTCATCCTTTGTTGTCCACAGGGATGGTTCCAGGACCCCCTCAGATACCAAAATCCAAGGATGCTCAAGTTCCTTATACAAAACACAAGTATATTATTTGCATGTAACCTACACACATCCTTTGTATACTTTAAATCATCTCTAGATTACTTAAATACCTGATAAAATTTAAATATTATGTAAATAGTTGTTATACTCTATTGGATATATTATTTTTATCCTCATATCGTTACTTTTTGCTGTTTATTTTTAATTTCTGATCAACAGTTAGTTGAATCCATAGATGTGGAACCCATAGATATGGAGGTCTTACTGTTCAAGCCATAAAAAGGAATGAAGACAGAATACATGCTACAATGTGAATGAACCTTGAAAACATTATGCTAAGTGAAAAAAATCTGGTAATCAACAGCTACATATTGTATGATTCCGTTTATATGAAATACTCAGAATAAGAAAATCCATAGAGACATAAAGTATACTAGTGTTTTCCAAGGCCTGGGAGAAGAGGGAATGAAAATTAACTGTTTAATTGGTATGAGATTTCCTTTAGTAGTAATGAAATAGTTCTAAAATTGACTGTGGTGATGGATGCACAACTCTGGGAATAGACCAAAAGTCATTTAATTGTACATGTTAAATGGATGGATTTTATTGTATATTAATTGTATTGCAATAAAGACCTTGTTTTAAAGAAAGTTTATCCCCAGCCCTAGCCCCCAATCAAGTGTTAATCTTGATTAACATAAATGGATTATGGTAACTATTTGCTTTTTTGCCAGTGATTGGCTAAGGGAGATTCATGTGATCTAATTCTGTCCAATGAGATGTAAAGAGAAGGATTCTTGGAGTAATGGGTGAGAAAGATTTCTTAACACTGAAAGAGTCACAAGAAACAAATAGTTCTTTGTTCTGCCCCTTTCTGCATTGTTATATGAGGTTGTCATTCCTGAAGCTGTTGCAGTCATGTTGATATTATGAAGGATAAACTCCTGTAAAAAAGGAGCTACACTGGATTCATGGTGAATAAGCATATAAACTAGGGGTGCCACCTAATGAAGCATTTGTGCAGTCTCAGAATTAAAATCCATAAAGCTAAGACAATGTTCACATTTCTTTACACTTTATCACTGTAGCTCCTATCACTGATGATGTGTGACACAGAATATGTCTTCTACTTCTACTTCCTAAGTAACTCATTGAAATCTGTTATGTGCTTTTTCCACTCCACAGACATTGCTCCTTAAATTAAATTCACCAATATGCCAAATCCAAGTGACATTTTTCAGTGTTCAGCCTCTTCAACTTTTCTGCAATACTTGATGATGCCGATCACCCCACACTTCTTGATTCTCTCTCTTGCTTTAGATTTCAAAGCATTATATTATCCTGCTTCTTGTTCTTCTCTCTAACTGCTCCTTCTCTAACTCTTTCATTGGCTACCCTTCCTTCACCAGCACCTCAGGTCTTTTACTCAGTACGTTTAATTTTGTTGTTTTATTGGCTGTCTATATTCTCTCCATGGGCAATTGTATCTATTTTCACAGCTCCAGTTAACGTGTAAGTCTTGAATATACTTATGGCTTCCATATCTATATCTGCATCCTCCATCTCTTTCCTCCATCCCAGTCTCACTATGTCAACATTTGCCCCCTTGGACACTTCAAAGACAACATGTCCATAATAGAACACCTTTCCTCATTACAAACCTATGCTGCTTTCTGAATGTCTAATTTCACTTAACAGTACCCACACTCCTAGTCACCCAAGATTGAAGCCTTGGAGTCAATCTGATCCTCCCTCTTCTCACTCTTGGCACTTCATTTCCCCAGAGTTACCATTGTTTGAAAATTCAACCATAAAAATGTATTTACCATATGTCCATCACTTGCTGCCTTCACTGCCACTACCTTTAATTCATACAAAAGTTCAGGCCACTACTAACTTTTTCCAGGGCTGTGCCAATGGCCACCTAAATAATATCCCCGCTTCTAGTCTTCCCAGATGCTACGTAACTGATATAACTACTATCTGGAAGCTGAAGAGAACTCAATAGTGTCAGTGTGTGGTTGTTAGGCGAGAAATGTCACAGAGTTTCTCTAAGGGAGTTTTTTTGCCTCATATTGCCCCATTCACTCTAGGATAAATATCATTAGCCAATGAGCCACTCTTGCTACAGGTTGTCACAACCAAATAACTTACTCAGTATTGGTAATACCATCATAATAGTTATCTAGAAAACATTAATAGCCAGTGATCAGGAGACATCAGCATACTATTATATTTAGGTAGATTATAAGGAGCAAGAATAAAGATGTCCTAAGGTATTTTTAAAAATAGAGCAGTTCATTTTCCTTCAGGTAAAGAAAGTTTGACATGATATTCAGATCAGAGAAAATAAATGTTTAACAAATATTCATGATCTCTGCTTAGTGTTTAGCCTGTTACTAACCACTTGGAATATGGTTTTGACAAATACACTGCTTCTCTTCAGAAAAGCCTATTTCTTAACAATAGCCATTTTTTCAATATGGATTGTTTTATACATGATATATAAAAAAGTGTCTTTGGTCACATTTCCTTTCTCATCCATTCTCCATTCTACAATTTTAAATTTATTCATTGATAAATCCTAAACCACTGAAAATTATCTAGCACAATATACTATATTATCTGGTGTCTTGTCACTTCTTTGATCAAGAATTTTCTCTGCAATTGGTGATAATGTAAGTCTGTTTCCTAACACCTAGTATTTCTAACATATCTTAGCACTGCCTGCCAATATCTATGCAACTCTTAAAAGGCTGTATCGACACATACTGAGACTTCCAGCTAAAAAGCCAAATTCTTAGGTAATCTACAAGCTGGTTTGCCTGTAAGCCATGAAACAACAAGTTTAAGTGATTTTTTAAGTGTAATTAACACATAGTGCTTCTGTACTAATGACCTGATTTGGAGAATGCAAGTGAATTCAATCAAACTGATGGTTTTCACACCAGTTCCAAGCCAGTTAATTTCAAAACAACTAGGTCTTTGACTGATTTCAGCCATATATATACACAAAGCCTGAACTGGTCATTTTTAAGTGATTGATAAACATAGTTTACTGTGATATCCTTCCAAATGATAAACCCTTACCCTCCTCCAATCACTTTCAATCCCTCCAATAATACCATTTGACCATGTCACATACTTGTTTAGAATTCTTATTGCCTATCATATAAAGTCTGAGCCTTTCATTATGGCATTCTTCTCAAGTGGAATATTTTCATTCCTCTTCTCAATCTCTCCAGATTATAGATTTTCCTCAAGCCCCAATGTCTCAATTTCTCTACAAAGCCATCATGAATACTAAAAACTGTACAAAGTGTCTCTTCTCTGAATTTATATTGCACTTAAGGTCTAAAGTACATAAAGTTAACACATGAAATGTCAAAATTACTGCTTTGTACCTGGAAGAGCACCTAGCACGTACTAGACGATTCATAAATACTTGTAAACTTGCCTCATTGACTTTTTCCATTGGACTAAGGATACATCTAAGGCATAATAGCACCTTCCAAATTATACTTCATCGAGTAAGTAATAGTGAAAAGTTCTTTTCCTGTGTGTCTTTAATTATCCACTGACTCATTAATTTGTATAATTACACCATAGTTATAGGCACTGTTCTATTACTGTAGCTATACCAGAGTAGAGACAATCTGCATTGGTCCTGAGTGAAGTAGGTTTCTGAAAAGAAAGTGTGATTTACTTCCAATACCAACCATCTTCCCCATTCAATATGTACCAAAAAAGTGTTCATGACTGAATATCACATTCATGACTAGAAAACAAACTTCATCATGTAAGACAAGGGTTGCTAAAGCTGGCATAAAAAGCTGTCGGTGACACAAATGACATTGTCATTACAGATTAGTTTACAGTGAGAAAGTTATTCTCTTTCACATTATCTAAGCCATCAAAAGAAACCTTCTCTATTAATTTGCATAACCTCTAGTTAATGAAATTATAGTAATTCTTAACACCATTATGAGGATGGAAGATACACGGGAGGAGAAGGCGGAAAAGAACAGGATGGAGAAGGATTGGTTTTGCATATTAAACAGAAATGTGTAGGAAGTTGGATTTTTTCCATATTCTCTGGTTCTATTAATAGTCAATATTCTCATGATTCAAAATCATTAGATACTAACATAGAGAAATGTATATGCAGATCTGAGATTGCTTAATATGATGTCCTCTCTATATGAAGTCTAAATTTACTTTGCTACACCGCATGAAATAAAAAAGTGGAAAACAAAAATTTTAGACACCTGCATCTTAAATGCATCACAATGACAAGTAATGTTCCCTGATATGGTGAGACTCCTATGGATACAGGTAAGGGGAAGAGAAGCAGAGATACTTTTAATGACAGCAAGAAGACAAAAGCTAAGCTGCTTTTCTGCTCAACATCTAAAAGCTTGGTGACACCAGGTCTACAATTCAGGAAGAACAATATGTGACCTTTTTAACTTTGCTTCAACAAAGAACTCAGGTAGTGAAAATTACATGGACATTTCTTTTCAAAGACAGTTTGTCTTCTTTCTGTTCACCATATGTTGTATCACAGCTATGACTAACAAAGTAGTCACAGTTTTAAACCATCATAGTTGGTCTGAATTACTCTCTGGGTGCTTTCAAGAGCCACAATTCTTGCCTTTAGAGAGAAAAATAATTTTAGTAAAGGATATCTCAAATGCTTTGGTGCCAATAGTATTTGAGTTTTGCACGTGTGATATATATTGAGATAAAGCATGTTTTGAAAACTCATATGGATATATAATAGTATTGCAAGCAGAACAAATCAATATCTGATCCTCATTTTGTACCCTACTTGTTAGGGCGACTCTAATTATATACACTACTTTAAGTAAAAAACATACATATTCGAAATCTTTTAAAAAAAAAAACTCTTTTCATGTACATCTGATAATTATAAAACGCCATATCCTCCTTAGAAAACAACATACAAAACATGGAACCAACTCTGCTGTCCATTGAAAGTGGAATGAATAGACCAGGAGCAGTGGCGCAAGCCTGTCATCCCAGCACTTTGGAAGGCTGAGATGAAAGGATTGCCTGAGACTGCGGGTTCAAGACCAGCCTGGGAAATATGGTGAGACCTTGTCTCTACAATAAATCAAAAAATTATATGGACATGGTAGTATGCCTGTAGTTCTGGATACTTGGAAGGCTGAGGCGGAAGTATCGCCGGAGCCCAGCAGGTAGACTTAGGGTGGCCGTGAACCTGCCACTGCACTCCAGCCTGAGCAACAATGTGAGACTCCAACTCAAAAAAAAAAAGTGGAATGAATAAAGAGAATGTGGTCCATATACATGATTGAGTATTATACAGCCATAAAGGAGAACTAAATCATGAACTTCACAGCAAATTGGGTGGAGTTGGAAATCACCATACTCAGTAAACTGTCACAGAAACCAGGAACAGAATACCACATGTTCTCACTCATAAGTGGGCCCTGAACACTAGTCACATTAGCACAAAGGAGGAATTGGCAATCATTGGGCATTGCTAGGGGAGGGAGAGAGGGGGGTGGAAGGCACATGACAACACAATCCTAATCCACTACCAGAGGGAGTGAGGGCGAGTTAGAATCCCAAACTTCACCTGCATGCAGCCTACTTATGTAGTTAACTTATATTGGACCCCATAATGCTATAATTTAAAAAAGAAAAGAAAAATAAGTGACTAAAGAAGCGAACAACATGTAAGTTCAAATAAAACAATTTTAGGAATGTTCATATTCAGCCGGGTTCGGTGGCTCAGCCTGTAATCCCACGCTTTGGGAGGCTGAGGTGAGTGGATTGCCTGAGCCCGCGGGTTCAAGACCCGCCCAGGCAACTTGGAGAGACCTCACCTCTACAATAAATCAAAAACTAGCCGGGCATGGTAGCACGCACCTGTAGTTCCAGCTACTTGGAAGTCTGAGGTGGAAGGATCGCCTGAGCCCAGCAGGTCGAGGCTGCAGTGGCCGGGAGCGGTCACTGCACTCCAGTCTGGGTGACAGAGTGAGACTCCAACTCAAAAAAAAAAAAAAAAGAATGTTCATATTCACACTAGGGAGTGATCATTTACAAAAATTTTACCATACAATGAATGAATTTAAGTAGCAACTTCACTCGTTTCCAACAATTATTATTATTAATAACCACTCTGTCCATTGTTCTCCATTTTCTATGAAGTTTTTCTGTATGTAATATCTTGATTTTTCATCACAAGAGTCTTGGGAAATAAACTAGAAAACCAAGGCATAGAGAGATTATATGACTTCTTCCGTATCACACAGCTAGTTAGTAATAAAGCCAGCAACTAACATTCAAGGACCCAGACTACTATTCTAAAATATTTAAAGTGTAAAATGAAAGATTCATAATGTTCATACTGATCATATTAAATATGGAGATATTAGAAAAATTTAAATTTAATCGTATAAGATTTTTGGAAAAACATACTACCAAAAATGTTAGTATATTTGAATGTGTTTGTGAAATGACTTATGAATAACTGAAAACAGATAAAATGTCATATTAGGTGTTATCTAAAAGTCTATGCAATCATAAATTCCATCTTCCTCATAATCAAATCTTCATAAAAAGCGTAGTTTGGGGCTACTAGTTTCAGATAGGACATTGCTGTTTTCTCTTTGAGTTCAATCTGCAGAAAATGAACAAACGTGGCATAGACTCCTGAGAGCAGCTTTGCAATTAATTTGTGAGATATTTACAAGTATATGAAGCAAATGCTCATTCCTTTCAGGATTTATTGCCTGATATGCTCTCCCATTGACAGGACGAGGCAGCTTTTGGTGACCAAGCAGTCTTTTCAGTGTACTTTGTAAAACCTAGATGCAGACAGTAAAGCTACAAAATGAAAAACTGACTAAACATTTGGCTTAAAGTAGCCTAAATAATGGAAAGAACATAAAATCTGAGGGAAAACTGGATGAGCTAAAAACATCTCAAAGTAGATTTGAACAAGCAGTCAGCAATGTCCTGAAATTTATTATCATAACTGTCGGTTGTGCAATAGCCTATATGAAATGATTTGGTGATTTCAGTCTCATTCCCAATGGGCAAATGTTCACATCATTACAATCACTGTGAAAACAGGAAGCTTGTTTGCACTCTCAGTAGAGAGATCAAGAAACTAATGGGGCACAGAGAACCTATTCATTGAAAGTGGTCCCTCTAGGTGAGTCCGAGGGCACTTTTTAGGAACAACAACTTTTCTTTTCATAAACTCCTGAGTATTTATACTCAGTCTCCATAAAGAATGTCAGTCTCCGTGACTTGGGACTTAAAAATGAACAAGGGAAAATAGAGTCCACCAAACATAAAATGAAAGAGGAAATCTTACATATGGTGATAACTGATTTTCTATATTTCTATATTATTTTTCCTCCCTCCCACTTCCTTATTGTTAATTCATAAGCATGGTGTAGAAAACTCTGGATTTTGATTGAGAAGACCTAGGGTTTGGCTCTTGTTTTCCACAATCCTAGGTATCTAAATCTGGACAAGAAATTTCTCTGTACAGTGGGAGTGGCCAATTTTGTTCTGTGTATGTGATAGAGATGGTGTTCAGATCCAATAAGGCAGTACATAGAAAAAGATTCAAACAAACTTTAGGTGATGTGTAAATACACTGACTGAATTGAGATACTGCTTTGTTCATCACAAGCACTACCTGAATAGACTCAAGAGTGAGATCTCCAAATCCTCGCCTTGATTATTGCAATTTTCCACCTTCCATACAAAGTAAAGAGGATCGAATAAAGCAATCACAATTTTGTGTCAAGAGATATATTTGGAGACTGTTATATTCAGTCAAACTCACTTCCACTGCTTTGTAGACATGCTTCTGAGCATGTGTGTGTGTGTGTGTACCTCCATAGCAAAAGATAAGGAACTCATAGCTATAAGTAAACATATTGATCATCACCTATTTCTTTGGTATCTGTTGTTTCAGACAAAAGCATCTAATAAGGTTATAAAGTCTTCTGGAATTGAACATTGTATGTCTTCTGAACAGCACTTGCTGTTCAACTTCACATGAGCCTCAGAGTTTAGCACATGGCCTCATACCTGGTTAGCGCGCAGTAAACTTTTGCTGAATAAATGAGTGATCCCCATGCAGAGATCATCCTTCTGTTTTGTTTCCACAGTCCCTGTATATATTTTTCACTTAGATTTGTTGACAATACCAAGGAGCTTGTATTGTCATTGCTTGTATTTGGTGTTTGCTGTGTGGGGCACAGCAAACACACTAGGGTGACACTCAATAAATCCTGCCTTTTGTAATAACCTCCCCTTGAGTGTGGGCAAAACCTATAACTTATTTCAAACCAACAGAATATGGGAAAGCCAAAGGGTTTTTCAACTACAATTAGGGTCTCAATCAATAATGACTTAATCAAAAGAGAGATTATCCTGGGTGAGCCTGGCCTTATCAGGAGGACTCCTTAAAAGAGGGTTAAGGTAATTCCTTAGAGATTTGAAGCAGAAGAGAAGAGACTCTCTCTCCATCATGCGCCTTGAAGAAAGAAGCTGCCATGAATCCTACAGTTACAAATAAATTAACTTGATCGACAACCTGAGAGTTGAAAGTGAATTCTTCCCTAGTCAGTCTTCCGGATGAGAATAAGCCCAACTGACACCTTGACTACAGCATTGTGAGACTGAGCAGAAAAACCACTAAGACTCGTCTTATAGAAACTGTGAGATGATAATAATTTGCTGTTTTTTTTTTATTTCATGCCACCCAGTTTATGACAGTTTGTTACATAGCCATGGCAAACCAATTACCCTGTGTATGTGTAGATCATATTTGTCATCCGAGAGGGTAAGCCTTTTGAGGGAAGAAGCCATGTCTTGCTTTTGCCTCTCTCTCAGTGCCTAGAGTTCAGTCAAATATACCACAAGAATACTTGCAGGTTGAAATTAATTGTTTTAAAACGACAGATGCTAGAGAGGATGCAGGGAGAAGGAAACACTTCTACACTGTTGGTGGGAGTGTAAACTAGTATAGCCTCTGTGGAAAACAGTGTGGAGATTCCTAAAAGATCAAAAAATCAACCTACCATTTGATCCCACAATCCCCCTACAGAGGAACTGAAATCACTATGAAAAAGATACCTGCACGTGCGTGTTTATTGCAGCATTATTTACAATAGCAAAAACATGGAACCGACCGTGCTGCCCATCGAAAAAGGACTGGATAAAACCATATACATGATGGAATATTATGCAGTCATAAAGAAGAACAAAATTATGAACTTCCCAGCAACTTGGATGGACTTAGAGGCTATAATACTGAGTGATCTATCACAGAAACAAAGGGTCAAGTATCAAATGTTATCATTCATAAGTAGACCTTGAACAATTATCATAATACTATAAGAAAGGGATTGGCAGTAGTGGGAAACTGCCAGGGGAGGGCGGGGGCAGGATTGGCAGTAGTGGGAAACTGCCGGGGGGCACCCCTCATCAGCAAGGGTACTGCATAATGAACACTTGTATACCTAACCTTGAATTGTAGCCCACATAAAGAAAAAGAAAAAGAAATTAATTGTTTTTACTTGTGAGCACTAGGTATTGTACTAGGTATTCCACTGAGAAAGTAAAACGCAATGTGTTGACTTCTGTTTTGTCACATATTTTTCAGCAGAGTGGCAAAAATTAGACACATGAAAAACAGTGGGAGTTGTGTACCTACTTATCAATGCATGAAGCTGAAAAATGACCACATTCTTTTTAAAGATGGCAATAATGTAGGATGAAAAAAAATAATTCAGAAATCCAATTACAATGAACTGACTAACAAACAGGCTATGGTGGTCACACATGGCTGGTATAAATCAGAATTATTTTCCTCTTTCTTAATTTGCTGCACAGTCAGGCTGAGGCTTTGCTTTTAAGGGAACTGAGATATCCAGTTTATATCTGACCTTCAAATTTGTCTAATAGTTTTAGTTTTATTTCAAAACTAAATACCCTGAAACTGCTCTAACCTGTTTGCCTAAAATACAGTTCTTTTAATAGCTAAGTTTCTATTCAAAATCCTAACAATCTTTTTGCCAATCCAAAGTCAGTTTCCTAAACTCAGCAACATGTAAGAGAAACCAAAATTAAGGGTCCAGAGAAAAGAGCCAAAGGCCCAGGAAGGCATTTCTTCATTCATTATTTTTTTCATTTGTACTCTTTTTTCTGTCTGGCTAAGTTAGTTTATTCATTACTGTAAAGGGAAACAGTAAGTGTAGGAAATACCATGAGAATCAAAATCCTTCATACGTTTTTATTGCAAAAATTTGGCTATATATTCTCATTTCATTTGCAAAATTATCAAATTTCAAATAGTGTAATATTATTGGACAAGATAAAAGGACATGGGGTGTTATTAGTGAATTGATGATATTAGTGAGGTAGTAGCTGCCATTAAGATAAAAAACCAAATGTCTCCCTCATTGGAGTAGTTGATGCTGGAAATTTTTAAGCTTGTGGTTTAAGTTAAGCACGGCCTTTATCTCTCTCTTAAAATGCAAACAGCACTGGGAGACAATCCCACTGATCCTTAAGAGTCAATTATGGTTCCAAATGACTAAGTTTGTCAGTTCCTTTTCTTAGAGCAGGCCTTATGTTTTTGAGGCAATAGACACAAAGGAAGAGGATAAATGTAAAGTCCCCAGTTGCCTGAAGGGGATAGGAGACATCAACCACTGAGACTTTAAAAGTACACAAGAAAGAGAGGTCTCCATTTCAAATTTGCTGAATAAGTTTTCTGTATTCAAGCCTGAAAGCAATATAATGTCAGTTGTCTATATTGCTGTCTACTGCTATGAGTTGTAAGAGTCCAGTTAGATGCATACTTAGGATTTTTTCTATCTTAATTAGTCATAAAATGAGTTCAGACAAGCTCATCACTCCTAATACATTGATAAAAGAAAAGGACAAAAAGTTAGTCTTGAGTATATAAGACAGTTAAAGAAGCCAATTCCGAAAATTTCATGACAGAAAGAAATAAAATTCCACAGATTCCTCTTGTAAACCATTTCTCCCACCCTATGGGCATCATTACTTTTATAAAATGCTCAAAAATACATACCCTCTAAGGAATAAAATGAACTTGGGAGATCAGTGATAAGCTAGGAAGCTTATCACCACTCTGGTCCCTTATTTTGAAATGCTTTCCCTAAATATTCTATAATAACTATACTGTACCAGATGGTCCTTCAGACATACCATACATTGCATGCCTTTGTGCTTTTGCTTATTATAATATATCCACCTTAGGTGCACTTCCCTATCTTTTCTGACAGCCAAGTTCCTAGTCATTTTCTAAAATTATCACCTTTTGATAGTATATTCCCAGATATGTCATAGACATTTCCTTGTCTATGATTTCAAACCTCTTTATATGGACCTCTATTGCTGTTCATATTAAATTATATCATAGGAATTATTTTGTTTGTTTGCTTTTATGTTTATTATACCCCAACTTCTTCACTGTGAGTCCCTTAAGGGCAAAAATTATTTTCTGTTAATCTTTACACACACCAATTTCTCTCGAGCCCACCAGTGTCTATCACAGTACCTGACACATAGTGTGTGCTCGGTTTATGTTGATTGGATTGGATTAGAAAGTTGACTTTAAAGGTCTAGGAAAAAAATAAGCAAAAAACCTTCCTGTTAAACAAGGACTTGCTGTTCACAAATGGCATCCCTGGATCTAAAGACTTAGAAAAAAAGGTATTTGATTGTAATATTAGTTCAATTTAAGGGCTGTAGAACAATAATTTCAGAGAAGGTGCTATGGTCTGAATATTTCTGTCTCCCCACTTCAAATTCATATGTTGAAATCCTAACACCCAAGGTGATGGTATTAAGAGGTGGGTCCTTCAGGAGGTTGATTGGGTCATGAGGGCAGAACCCTCGTGAATGGGATTAGTGTCCTTATAAAAGAGACCTCAGAAAGACTCTCACCCCTTTCATCATGTGAGGGCACAGCAGGAAGATACTGTATATGAATCAGAAATCGGGCCATTGAGGAACTAGGAAGTGGTCCCTTTAGAATCAGGCCCTCACCAGACACTGAATGTGCCAGCACCGTTATCTTGGACTTCTCAGCTTCCAGAACTGTGAGAAATGAATTTCTATCGCTTATAAACCACACAATTTATGGTACTTTGTTATAGCGGTCCAAACAGACTAAGACAGGAGGCCTCTATACTCTTTTTCAGCTACCAAGTGAATCAGGCTCTCATGAAAAGAGGCTACCTTTGTTCATACTCCAAGTGCTTTCAATCTAGGTGATAAGTTATTAGCATCTATTCCAGATTAAATGATAATTTTTATGTACTTCATAATGTAACAGATCCCCTGAAGAAAATACAAGAGGTATAAGACATACATTCTTTAATCTAGATTTTTTTCAGTCTAGTTGAGGAGTCAAGTTTAATGCATAAGAAAAAAAATAGATAACTAGATAAAAAGAATTAGACAAACATGACTAAACAGCATAAACATACAAAGTGCTGCATTCTGACTACATAAATGCTGTAGGATTTTTAAAATGTGAAATTCAAGTTGGCGTCATGAACTTTAGAATATTTCATGGGCCGTAAAGAATGCAAAGGATTTAATAATGCAAAGAAAGTTGAAAGAGAGTCTGCCTAAGACTTAAACATCTCAAAGAATTCTAGAGCATGCAAAGAAACTGAGAGATGATTCAACTTAAACTTCTCATTTTATGAGAAGAAACAAACCCAAATATAGCAATTGGCTTACCCAAGGCTGCACTGTGGATGTGCGCAGTACTGAGAAATCCTGCATTGTTCCTATCACCTCAAGTTGTCTCCCACAACCTTGCCTAAATTATATAGAGGCTGCTGTTTGTCTTTCATTTATGTGGAGGAAGATGGGCTTAGATGCATAATTTCTCACTAGGAAACACATCCTAATTTTTAAAAGAGAAACTGGAAATGTTGACAGTATAACCATAAAAACTTGAGTAAGTCTATTGCATTTAAAAAAAAACAACAGAAAATGATTTCTGGGAGAGGGAGGCGTGAAACTAGAATAACATATCTATTATAGACTTTGTGTTATAGAGATGTGAGTTATGTCATCATATACACAGGGAATGGGCTTTCCCCAGAAATATAATTGAGCTTATTTTATGAATGAATTATATTCTTCCTTTTTTTTCAAATACCCAATGGTTTTTTAAAAATGGCACTGCCCAGTAGAGATTACATTGATATTGGCTATCTGAAAGAAAGTTTCTTCCTCTTTCACATGCTAATCCTTGACATACAGAACCAATTTTAATTTATGTTCTGGCAGCATCTCAGCTGCAAGAAACTGAGGGTACCGACATCTGGCTTGATAAACCACATAGCTGTAAGCAAGCTTATAAATTAAATTATTTAAGTATCTCCATTTAATTTTCAACATCTCTAAGGACAGGATGACAGACTGAAATGTGTCAAACCCAAAGAAACCAGCCTAAGCTCATCTCAAACATGACACTTAAAGTAATTCAATAATATTCCACATTTTACAAACAGACATGAAAACACATTTCACCCTATCAATATAATTTGTGGTGCCCAAGTAGAATCATGCTATGCTCTCCCACAAGAAGTATAATTTAGGATGGACATAAATTTTACTTAAAGATTCAGTTATTGCCTTAAATATATGACTATATGGAAGAAATCTCAGCATTTTAGGTGTCACTCTCCCAGTCTAATGGATTAGAATGTATGAGTCAAGTCATCAGGAGACTTTTGTTCTCCTCTATTGGGACAGCACTGTTGTCACTATCATTGACATTTACTCATTAATTCATTCAACATATATGTGCTAAATGTAGTGTGAGTTATCGTGCCAGGTGCTGGGATCCACCAGTGATAAAACCTACATAGCCTTCAACGTCATGGAGCTTTTTACAATTTGTATATATTTAGGGAGTACAAGTGCAGGTTTCTTTCATGGATGTATTGTATAGTGATGAAGTCTGGGCTAAAGTCTACATAGTCTCCGTTGTCACGGAGCTTACTGTCTCACTCTCACTAGATAAAATGTCCTGGCTGTCCTTCTAAAACATTGAAACTCATTAATTCAAGATCAATTTCAGTCCTCTTCCCTTTTGTAGCTCATGAAAGACTGGTATATAACACTGAGCTTGATAAAATATTCACACCTGAAAACAAAATATAAACACCTGGCTACCAAAGAGATGATGCACACATGCAGGAAAAGATGGACTCCAAAAAAGTCTGATTTGAAAAGTGAATTGCTCATTGTTGCTGGAGGCAGGAAGTAACCTGCACCTCAGTCAATGACAAGACCAAAATACACTGAATCCCTGCTATGGGCAAGGCAATACAGTAAGCTTTACTAGGGGATTAATGAGCAAAACGTTAAACTGTCTAAATTAGAGGTAAGCTCATGGCAGTGGTATAAAAAATAAAGGAGAGAAATAAATGACATTATGAAGCACTGATGGAACATAATGACTGATTATATATGGAAAGAAAAGCACAAGAAAAAGCAAAGAAAGCCTCAAGGTTTCAAGCCCAGGTAGCTGAAAGAATGATGGTATTACTGACAGAAACTGGGAAGGTAGACAAGGGATTCAACCTTGAAAATATGATGTGCTTACCCTTAGAAACATGATGAGTATCAGATATCAGCAGAATATCCAAGTGTATATGTGTGGCAGGAGGTTGGAGTTATGGGACTACAATGTAAGAAATATGTTTTTATGAAATCATTTTCTTTTTGAGTCGGAGTCTCACTCTGTCACCCATGCTGGAGTGCAGTGGCACGCCACTGCAGCCTTGACCTGCTGGGCTCAGGCACTCCTTCCACCTCAGCCTTCCACATGCCTGACTACAGGCATGTGTACCATGCCTGGCTAATTTTTTTAATTTACTATAGAGATGAGGTCTCACCAAGTTGTCCAGGCTGGTCTCGAACCTTTGGGCTCAGGCAATTCTCTCACCTCGGCCTCCCAAAGTGCTGGGATTATAGGCATGAGCCACCGCACCCAGCCTGAAATCATTTATATATGAAACAGCAATTACAGTCAAAAAGGCAAATGACAGCCCCAAGGACAAAAAGGCAGAGAGAGAAAAACAAATAATGTATCTTGAGTACATCCACAATTTGAGTATAGGGAATAGAAAATAAGCCAGGAAGAAATCTCCATATTCTTTACTCAAGGAAGCTTCATGGATAATAAACAGCACTGATATCAGACAAACAGGTTCATCTCAGAATGGGGATATTGATAAGCAAAGGGTTAGGGCATACCAGAAAATCAGGTTTCTCTGATTCACTTTATTGTGGCCTTTGCTATTGCAAAATATGCCTACTAGACTCATGCTTTAGAGGGGTCACATTAGTATCCTTTAATTGAGGTATTCCACAATAAAAACATTCTCTGTGCAGGGGTCTAAAATTCATCTGCCATATCTAAATGCACAGTCCAAGATTCAGATATCTCAACTTAGGAACTTCTAAATGTGGGGGCCCATAGAAGAAAAACAAATCAGATTTAAAGAAACCAGAATTTTCTTGTTAATGGATTTAGTAATAAATGCAGACTCAAGGGAATAGTAGCTGAAAACACTGAATACTGGCCATATCACTTACTGTGTAACCTTTGCCAAATGACTTAACCTCTCTTGTCCTCAGTCTTCTAAACTTGAAAAGTGGAGGTGGCCGGGCGTGGTGGCTCATGCCTTTAATTCCAGCACTTTTGGGAAGCTGAGGCGAGAGGATTGCCTGAGCCCAGAGTTTCGTGATCAGCCTGGGCAACATGGGGAGACCTTGTCTCTACAATAAATAAAAAAATTAGCTTGGCATGGTGGCGCACACCTATAGTTCCAGCTACTTCGAAGGCTGAAGCAAAAGGATCACCTGAACCAAGAAGGTCAAGGCTGCGGTGGCTGTGAGCGTGCCACTGCACGCCTGCCTGGGAACAGTGAGACTCTGACTCGAGAAAAAAAAAGTGGAGATAATGACTGTACACATTTCATAGTATTATTGTGACAATTAAATGAGATAACACTTTGAAAATGAAATAGCACAGTGGAATAGCACAGTACTTGGCACACAGTAATTGCTCATAACTTGCTAGATCTCACACACACACATACACAAACGCATGCACATGCAAGTCATGAGCAGCACAGAAAGAAGCCTACGTAAGGGAAAAAAGTGGGCTGACTATTTTATGTAAAATACAACTATATCAGTCATATAGAATTATCTACGTCTTCGAGAGAAAAGTGGAAAAAGGTTAGCAGTCTTTTCTAAAGACCTACTAAATTTACAAAATAAAGAACACAAACTCAAGAATGAGAAGAGAACATACAAAATGAAGAAAGTATATTTATCCTTTCAGGAATGAGACAAAAGAAAAGATTCTTATGGGTTTGGCAAAGTGGACATTTGCTATGAGGAAATTATCATTTAAAAAATATTCTATATGAAGTATTTTTAATAGTTTTAGTCTTATCCCAAAATATTGTTATTAAATAAGTGATAGTATGACACTGGAAGTAATCATCAATGACTGCTGTGTGGATAACAAATTATTCCAGGGCAATTTTATTTCTTTCTGTGATAAAATGACAAGTCATGGAGATGAAGGCAAAATGATAAAATAATCTACTTTGATTTTTGTAAGAAACTTGACATGAATTCCATGACATTCTCTAAAGCAATGAGGGAAAAAAAAAACAGGCTAGAGTTCAGTAATCCATTATACTGGAGGTCCCCAACAATCCTGGAGCAGTGCTAAAAAGGGCCAAATAGTGGAAAAAGGAAATGGGAAAAGATGTGTAGAGAAAAAAATAAGGGAAAGAAAAAAAAGAAGTAGAAAGAGGGAAAAAGAAGTACCATGACAAACGTACCCAGCTACTGTCTGTAAAGAGCTTAGCACAGTGCCTGGCACATAGTTAAATGCTGTATACGCTTGCTAAATAAATACTTTTCTACTGATAATGCTAATGACATGACTCACTTACCCTTTTTGTAGATATTCACATGCTTGGAAGTAGAAGCCTAAGGCAAATGATTCTCAAGGTCCTCTGCAGGTCGGTTGTCTCATAGTTCTCTTTCTCATCATTTTAAGAAATGTTACTAGAGGAAAAAACTGATGGTATTGGCAACACATCAGAATTCTATTTTTTACGTCATCACTTTCATTTTACCTAAAGGTATAATAGGCTTTTATTTTTTAAGCCAGCACTTATTTGGTAGATTTCCTAGAATTTGTGGGTATTATGTACTTTATTTGATACTAAACACATTAACAACTAGTATTATTCTTTAAGCAGCCCATTCATTTATAAGATAGCCCTGTTAGTAAGCTCTACTGTAAATCATTTGGTACACCGAACTCTGTGTTCCCATCAGTAATGAAGTAGGCATTTTTATTCAAATGTAGCAGGATGTTCAGCTCCCAGGATAATGATTAAGCGAAGATCTCCTTTTTTATTCTGCAGACAAAGCAGATACCACACTTACAGTTTAGGCTCTCAGGGATGAAAATCTTAATGGAGGCCAAGATTTCCTCAGACTTTATGGAAATAACCTTTTAAAAAGTTTTCATTCTATGGTACCTCTCTATGGCAATTCTAATTTATTTTTCTTGGGGTCAGAATATTCTTGACAAGCCTCCCACTCCCTTGCTATCCTTTAATAGTACTGTGATTTCCTCACTTCTCTTTCTAATGAATATTTCATGTCTGAGGGAATTATCATTGTGTGTTTACCAAATGACAAAATGACTTATAAAAATGTACTTAACTGAAAATCAGCCTTTCTTAGTATTACCAAAGTGTCTTCTTAGAGCTCCTTTTTCCGCCTCCTCAAACTACTGTCACCAATAAAATGAATACTAACTTCATGTGCTCTTTTATAATTAAAATTATAAGCTGGGTACAAATAAGTACTTATGGCTGGCACTCAAATCCTACAGTATGTAGGTGGAAATTTGGATCAGACATGTATATGAATGCATCTGTCATTTTATGTTCATAAAACACTAGGATGCTTTTGAACAAAGCAGGGTATGAAATTAAATAAAATTAAGAAAGACACTGATTGTATTATTGACATTAACTTATCATTGAAGATTTACATCATACACTATGTATTATAACCATCTCATTTAACTAGGTGACCTATCTGCAAATAAGAAAAGAACAAAACCAGTAATCTATTATACACAGTGACAGTCAGCTCTGTCACTTAAAGTGAATCTTTTAAAATCAAAGTTCACATGCAGTAGTACAGATGAGTCTGGAACAAAATAGGTAGCTGATGTGTTCTCAGAAAACAGTCATTTAAAGTCATATAAGTTGAACAGATTCATCTGACATTTGTCAGACATCTAGCAAAAATAGGACAATATTTGAAGGTCACCAATTCAACATTGGTTCTACAGAAAAGACCCTCACTACTTCAGATAGGGTGCCACATGGCATGGAATTACATTGCCCCTTTGTACTTATTTCAGAATTTTTGTCATTGTTTTTTTGTTTTTCTTTATCTTTAAAAAAAAGAATATATAGTGATTCTCAATATACCTTGGAAGTGTGTTAGGCTGAAAAAATAGTGATTTCAAATTTATTAAGGTGAGATGGAGGTCTATGAAAAAGCTGGACTTTGCCTCACCCAAAAGACACATTGCTGCATTCAGCTGTCAGGTTAGCAATACCATGGGACTGAAATAACACTCCTAAGCACTTCTGCTCAGCGAGATTTCCCAGAAACCACTAGAGCCATTTCTATTAACTCTGATTCAATTTCCTAAGCATCCAGTGTTGAACTTTTTGTTGGTATACATGGATGCATTTCAGATCGTGGCTTACCTATAAATATTTAGCAAAATCCCAAGGCTTTATTTTCAGTTTTGTGGTTGTTTGTCCTGTGTGGTTTTTTCTTCTGGGGTAAGGGAATAAGTATCAACTGAGCAATAGTTCTTATTTTCTTCTGAATGATCAGAGCTAAATGTTACAAGAAACTGAATTGAATCTACAAGTTAAGTTTCTTTATGAGCCTTGCAGATGGAAGCAGATGAGTGGCTGCCCTATCTACAAATTACAAGTATGTAATCAGTCTTTAAGATGAGAAGCCTCCAAAGGAGAATGAATGCCACAGTTAAACATATCTTTTCAAGGAATTTTTGGTAGTTGAATGGCTGTAATTGGCCATTATGCCATATTTCTGCCCCCCACATTAAGATGATTCTTAATGTGAAACTGCAAGATGACAAGTAAATTGAGAATTTTAATATGGTAGAATATATATGCATACACACACATATCTGTAAATACATATATCTATAAATGTATATATGTCTGTATATCTGCCAAAAATGACCAGTTTCCAGTACAACTGCCCCCTTCCAACAAAATCAAATCTATCATTTTAATACTTTTTTTCTTAGTATTCACTTCTCTACTGCTCCTCTAAATTCTAACGGGCCCTGTTTTACTCCTCATCTCATTATTGCATGTAGGTACTTTATCCTGTTCTGAGATCTTTTATTTGTCTACTCTCTACCCTAGAGAGATGGCTTGTAGTTTCAGAGAAGAATCTGCCCATTACTGAAATAGGCCATACACACAAAAATAAATTAAAAAAGAATAAGAAGAAAGGGCAACCTATATGGTACTCTCTTACTCTCTGTGACTTAACAGCATGGATATTCTGCCATACTTTGATTTTTCTTTTTGGTGAAGCAGTAATGTAGAGAAAGCTAGGTCACAGGGGTGTTCAAGGGAATTTAAAAATGAACATGTTTTGGATTCACTGATCTATACTATAAAAAGGATGATTGTCAGCTGTGAGCAAATTTAACACCCAGAAATCCTTATAGGATTGACTGCAAATATACAATCACAAGATTAAAGCTCAATCTAACTACATTTGGACCTGTAGCATGACTATTCCAATTTTGCATAAAGAGGAGTTAATGTTTAAACTGAAATAAGGACAAGAGCTTATTTTAAATTAAAAACAAACAAACAAAACCTAAAGTCTAAGTTATTTTTTTCAGGTTCTCTTATTTAGATATTCCATAGGCTCCACAAACTCAACAGGTATAAAATGAAACCCACCATCCTGCCCTCCCCCCAGATGTGTACTTTCACTCCATGAGTATGAATGGCACCAAAGCAGATAGATAAGGGTGGGGTGGGAGCAAGAGAAGCTGGTAGTAAAAAAGTACAGAGTCAAACTGTGTGAATCTGATCATAAATCCTACTTAAAGATTTTTAGCTGCCCTGCTGTTGCTAGGGTCATGAACATTTTTTCCAACTCATCCTAAACTTGCTGTTTGTCATGCTGAATGTTATCACTATCTATCTAGTCTTCCAAGCCAGAAACCTTTCCCTTACTCCCCATATCCATTAAGTGACCCATGCCTGTCAGATCTACATAGCATATCTCAAATCCCATGGTTCTTAAAGTGGCATCAGCATCCCCAGGAAACGTGTTAGAAAAGCAAATTTTTGGACCCTACCCCAGATCAACTGGAAACAGAAATTCAGGTGCAGGATGCAGCAACTTGTGTCTTAAACAAGACCCCCAAGTAATTCTGATGCACACTCAAGTTTGAGAACTGCTGTTCAAATGCATCTCTTTATCGCTATCACCATAGGGCTCCCATCTTCTCTCATCTGGCCTATACCAATAATCTCTTAACTAGTTTCCTGGCATTCAGTCTTGATCCCCCCAATCCATCCTCAATACTACCACCAGGGTGAACCCTTGACATCACAAATGTAATTATTGAAATCTTTCCCTACAGCGGTGGCTTTAAAATTGTGTTCCTAGGTTGACTTATTTTAGATGTTGTCCTTTGGCAGGACAGAGGCTCAGTGGACATGATACCAAACTTCAAATTTCACAAGCAACATTAGAAAACCACTCACCTACAAGAAAAAGGATATACTCCTTAGTAAGGCATAGACCATAGAAGTCCCTTTATATCTGTCCCCAGCTTACCTCTCTGGCAGTGCCTGTTCTCATGCCTATCTTCCACATCATCCTTTAACTGTTTCTCTAGGAGACCAGGCCATTTGATATTTCTGTGCCACTGCTTCTTTTGCTTAGAACATCTTCCCATTCTTACATTTGTTCATCTGACAATACCAAATTACCATTTCATATTCCCTACCAGTCCACTTACAGACCTGGCTCCAATATTACCAGCATTACCTCCTCCATGAAGTTTTTCTGGATACCTGCTTCTCCTCTCCCTACCAGATGAAACTAATTGCTTTTATTTATTTGTTTGTTTGTTTATTCATTCATTCATTTATTTTAAAGATGTGGGGTACAATTCAGGATTAGGTATACAAGTGGTCATTATATAGGCAAAGTTTGGGCCCCCCTTTGGTCCCTACTTTGTTTACTTCTTCTCTGTGCCCTTACTGTGGAAATAATAGCAGTGGAAGTGATAGCTAATATTAATTGAGCATGTACTATGTTTTATACTAGATATTGTGCAAAGTACTTTGTCACATGCAAGCCACTCTAAACCTATCAACTCTGTGAAGTATAATTATCCCCATCTTAGATGGAAGGAGACTGAGGTTTAGAGAGATTTTACTTAACCTACTTGCCCAAGTTACATAGCCATTATGTGACAGAAAGATTTTCTCATGTACTTAAACTCCAAAGCATATGCATTTACCTTCTACTAAAGAACTATGGACTTCGCAGCAACTTGGATGGATATGGAGACGATCATACTCAGTGATCTATCACAGAAACAAAGAACAGAGTACCATATGTTCTCACTTATAAGCGGACCTTGAACAATGATAATACTATAAGAAAACGTTTGGTAGTAATGGGAAACTGTCAGAGGACGGGGGGTGGGACTGGCAGTTGAGGGAAACTGCCAGAGGAGGGAGGGGCACACCTCATCAACAATGGTGCCTGCATAATCAACGTTTGTATATCTAACCCTGAATTGTACCCCATATTTTTAAAATAAAAAAATAAAATAAAAAAATAAAAAAAACTAAAGAGGGCATATTCAAGCTACAGCATTTTTTAAGAAGGAAAAAAAAAAGAAGAGAGGAGCGGAACAATCACAGTTTGCAAAGAAAATGTATACGAGGACTAGTACTGAGCAATAGGCCACTAGCTTAAAACCTGTGTTTAACACTACACTCAATTCTCAACTTCTAGCATGCAATAAAATCTGTGCCAGATCCTCTATTATGATAGTGGTGCCTTTATCATTCTCACTGCTGTAGGTGCCATGAAGGAAAGAAAGATAATTTTCTACCTCTCACCTATCCACAAACCTTGTATTTTTGACATCAAGACAGAAAGATGCAGGGCAAGGGGATAGGAGGTAGAAACACAAATAGTCCACAGGAGAAGAAAACAGAGCTAAATTCTCCCTGAAATTGGGAGGAGAAGTGACAGAATTGTCAGGTTTTCCAAGGACCTCACAAATGGCTATAGTTCTGATGGAGGGTCCTGATATTGATATCCAGGAAAACCAGTCACCAGACGGATACCCCTGTGCACCAAGCTCAAAGCATGAACAATGTCTTTCAGCAATCATAACTGACTGACTGACAACTAGAGACTTATCAAATTTTCTGT
This sequence comes from Tarsius wallacei, assembly GCA_963574415.1. Lineage (NCBI taxonomy): Eukaryota > Metazoa > Chordata > Mammalia > Primates > Tarsiidae > Tarsius > Tarsius wallacei. The sequence goes on from CAUYQG010135709.1 coordinate 57,558, forward strand.
ACTGAGTTAACTTCAGTGTACTAATTTTCTGTTGCTGTTGTAATAAAATACCACAAACTTGACAGCACAAAGCAACACTGATTTATCTTAGAGTGTTGGAGGTCAGAAGTCTAAAATGGGTCTTGATTAGGCTAAACTCAAGGTGTCAGCAGGGCTGAATTACTTTTTGGAGGCTTTAGGGGAGAATCTCTGTCCTTGCCTTTTTGAACTTCTAGAGACCACCCACATTCCTTAGCTTGTAGCCCTTTTCTACATCTTCAAAACCAGTAATGTCAGGCCAAGTTCCTCTCAAGTAGCCATCTCTCTAGTTCTCTCTCTTCTACCTCCTTCTTCCACGTTTAAGGACCCTTGTGATTACATTGGACCCACACAGATAACCAAGATAAGCTCCCTACCTTACAGTCAACTGGTTAGTAATATTAATTCCACCAGTAGCCTAAATTCCTCTTTGCCATGTGACACATCATATCTACAACTTTTAGTGACTAGAGCATGAACAAATTTGGGGAGGGGTCATTCTGCCTACCATAACCAATAATTTTGGTAGATTTACTTTAAGAGGGGAGCTATTTTAGATTAAATACATCCTTACTGGCAACCAATTCCTGATCAAAACCCTAAGTGCCCATGCCATAAGAAATAAGATAGACAAGTGGGACCTCATCAAACTGACGAACTTCTGCAAAGCAAAAGAAACCATCAAGAGAGCAGGAAGACAGCCCACAGAATGGGAAAAAATATTCGCCAACTGTATATCTGACAAAGGTCTAACATCCAGGATCTACAAGGGACTCAACCATGTTGAAAGAGAAAAAAACAAACAGTCCCATTAAAAAGTGGGCAAAATACATGAATAGACACTTCTCAAAAGAAGATATAGGGGCAGCCAACAGACAAATAAAAAAGCGCTCAGCCTCACTAATCATCAGAGAAATACAAATCAAAACTACAATGAGATACCACCTAACCCCAGTAAGAATGGCCATCATTAATAAAACAAACAACAACAGATGCTGGCGAGGATGCAGAGAAAAAGGAACACTTCTACACTGCTGGTGGGAATGCAAACTAGTGCA